>WBMW01003842.1:422348-465210 GCA_013396635.1 Penelope pileata | reverse complement strand
TCCCCTCCCTCTCCCTGCTGCCCATGCTGCTGTTGGGGCAGCCCAGGGCACTGTTGGCTTTCTGGGCTGCGAGGGCACACTGCTGGCTCAGGGCCAGCTGCCATCCACCTGTACCCCTGAGTCCTTTTCAGCAGGGCTGTGCTCAGTCCTTTTATCCACAGCTTGCACTGATAGTGGGGGTTGCCACAACCCAGGTGCAAGACTTTGCACTTGGATTTGTTGAACCTCATGAGGTTCTCCTGGGCCCACTGCTCGAGGCTGTTGCGGTCTCTCTGGATGGCATCCTGTCCCTCAGGCATGTCAACCACACCACACAGCTTGGTGTCATCTGCAAGCTTGCTGAGGGTGCACTTGCTATGGACAAAGCAGGTCTTGCTATACACTGGTAAAGGCCAGCTTTCATTGCAGGGGAATTGAACTAGATGACCTTTAAAGGTCCCTTCCATCCCTACCATCTCAAATGGTTCCATGATTCTATGATGAGCCTACAAAGGGGCTTGTGGAGTTGTTTTTGGCGTGCCGCTCAGAGGCAGTTTGAATTTTGCTAAGACTTCTCCTGCAGTAGTAAGCAGCCTTAGATGTTGCTCATGAAGGAAGAGGAGCAGCAACTGCAGCTGGCCTCAAAGAGAACAAAAAGCGTAGTAAAAAGATGGGTGAGTTGCTTCAGCAGGCATCTTTCTAGGGTATTGTTAGTCAGCACCACTTCCCAGCTTGGGAAACAAGCATTGACTTGCTGCAGACATCGTTCTGCATCTAAAGAAAGTGTAATCCGGGGGCTCTGCACAGGGCTTCCCCAGAGCTCCTGCTGTCTCCCTGTGGCAGGGTTTCCCTGGCAGCCTGTCACTGTTTGCCTGCAGGGAGCAGCCTCCAGAGATGGGTGGGGGAAGCTGTGGCTCTGAGGTGTTCCTTGGGTGACCCTGCTGTGCCTGGCTGGTGCTGGCAGCTTCCTGACACTCGTGACTCGTGGGAGGTGCTGCGGTTTGGGAGAGGTGGGCAGTCAGTGGGGTGTGCTGATAGCAATGGCTTAGGTAGAGCCCCCTGTATGAAGACCCCAAAGGGGCCCAAATCCCCGGAAGAAAGAGCCGTGCCTCTTTTCTCTTGGTGCCTTCTTGTGGAGGGAGAGCAATGAGAGTGTAGGAGCAGAAGTGCCCCTGAGCAAGGCACTGGGTGCCTTTGGCTGAACCTCCTGACTGCTTACTCCCTCTCTCGTCCCTTGGGCCCTGTGCAGTGTCCCCAGAGGTTGTGTTCTCCCTACGAAGAGCTAAATTCTCTGCTTCCTCTTGCTGCAGTTCCCAGTGCTGTTTCTTCCTTCTTTGTCCTGTCTTCTCCACCACACTACCTCTGTGTAACATTCTCACCCCTCCTGCCATCTCCTTCATGCCCAACGTTTGTTGACCTGTATTTCTTTAGCACCCTGCTGTGCATGACAAAATAGGGACTCAACTTTTTTCTGTGGTTTTGTCATTCCTTAGATGAGGCTCATCTACTTCAGCTCGAGAGAGTGAAGTGTACTGGTATCTGTATGCGAGATGGAAAGCAGGTAGCAATCTCACATGCTGTGTCTTCAAGAGGCAACACTATGAAGCAGAGGTTTCAGGAGATCTATGAACAGTTGTTGACTATGGACATGGTCCTGCTCAAAGAAAAAAACACATTATTATTAAAAAGAATGCTGTGAAGCTTATTCCAAGCTCAGTGTAATCTACCTGTTCTTTCTTCACGTAAAATAAAAAGTGGAGCAATTTTTATAATTATGCACTTACAGACTGACATGTTATTGGCATTTCTAATAGCCATAAAAAGTAGTTATTTGTGATGGTAAAGGATCCATTTTTTGTCTCCCCTGGAAAAACAGTAAAGCATTGATTACTTTACCCTTGTGACATTTTTACTTCATGCTATTTCATCAATGTTCGTATGTTTTCTTCATTAAAAACTATTACAACATACTGAAATAATTGAATCCTCCCCTCCCCGAACACTAATGCATAAAACTAATTCATGAATGAGGTAAACAATGAAAAGGAAAACATAATAAAATCATAAGCAGGGAATGCCAACAGAAAATTTATTTAATGAAGATGATTATGTAATATTTCATAATGGAGCACCTTGCCATGTGTGACTCTAGTATTACCACATCAAGGGTGTGTTGTCTGACAGGAGGCCAAAACTCAGGGTTTTCTATCATTGTGGGTGTGATCCTGAAATGTTATCATTTTTCTGGATTGCAGCTGCTGTTACAAAGGTCTGCTGTCGCGTTAGAGACGGAGGGGAGCATCCAGCCTTTGGGGCTCATCCCAGCACACCATGTGGCTAAATCCAGAAGAAAGCAATCCCTGCTTGATTTCCTGAGGCTTGCTGCCTGTTTTTTCTTCTTCCCATGCCACCACAGATCCAGCTCATGGAAGACAGGGGCATGGGGGATTCACCTGTGGCTGCCAGGATGGCTGCTGCTGAAGCACGCTGCTTCAGGCCAGTGTCCTCTGGGGGCATCCCTGCTGCACAGTGCTTGTCCAGGTCTCCTGCGTGGCACTGTATGAAGGCCCTTACATTGTAATAGTGATTCTTTGTGTTTGTTTAGTTCAAAAAGCTTGGCTGGAGGAAACTGAGGCTGTAGCAGCCCTCCTGAGTGGCATTTAAGGGCATTTTGCTGTGGTGCTGTGTGGTATTCTCGGTGGTATGGCTTACAGTGTGTGGGAACCTGCGTGGTCTGGTGAGTTGGCTCCATTTTGGAGGACAGGTATGGAAGGTGGAAGAGCCTCATCCACACTGCTCATGGGGAGCAGCTACCAGAGCTGTGTCCTGGCTTCTTCCCATGGGAGAGCAGTGAAGTAGCTCCAGAAGAGCACACAAATGGGTGAACATATTGAAAGGGAACCGCTGGGGACCAGGACCTGTGACTGAACTGAAGAATGAAGTCATTGGACAGAACAGTTATAGCCTTAGCTCATTTTCCATCTTCAGAATCTGAACTGGGAGCCTTCACTCCAGTTGCATCCTCCAGTTCTAAAATTGTTTAAAATTGCTCAGCAGGAGCCATCCTCTTTTAGTTACCATTCCTTCTTCTGAGTTTTCATTTGTTTTTCCTCTTCCATCTTTGTGTTCTCCTCCATCTCATGTGATTCTCTTGCCCAACATTTCTTTTGTTGCTGTTTCTCTTCCTTTTCTCAGATCCACATTGCTCCTCTACAACCCTTACAAAAAACCTCTCTTTTTTTTTTGCTGTTTTGACTCCCTGCCCTTCTGACTAATTCCCATTCTGTCCTACGCTTTCTAGTACTTCCTGCGTTAGACAGCAACACTACTCCCAACTTTTAATGCTGAGACATGCAATCTACATCAATGGGGGAATCAGAGCAATTAATTGTATCGTCAAAATCCTTCAGATGGTTTGTTTCCTTTGGAGTTGCTGGGGTTTGGAAGAGCAGTAGTTTCCTAGGATCCTCCAGATGTTTTGCTTCTAGCAGTGACAGAGAAATGGATGAAGAAACTGTGATTTCTGTTTGCCATTCTGATTGCTTTCTTGCATTATTATTTGAAAAACATGTAATGTTATTTTTCTTCTTAGAGTTATTCATCCTTTCATGCCATTCCTCTCCGTGCTTCCCATTATTTTATGTATTCTTTTTAATCCCCAAAGTAATCCCTCTTACAACATACTGAGAAGCACTGCTGTAGAAAAGGCTGTCTTCATTTACACAGTAAACTCCTGGGAGTAAAGAGATGTTATTTTACCCTAGTTGGTAAACCCAGCTAAACAAACATTTTGTGAAACCTCTACGTTCACAGAAAGCTTTTTAAAATAAATAACTTCACACTTCATGATTTTCACTCATTCTGCTATGTTCTATTTCACAGCATCTGACGGATAACATTCCTGTTTATTTAGCTCTGTGTAACATCTGCCTTTTGCATAGCGACATGCTGTTTTCCAATGACATGAACTTGTAACCCACTGAGATCCCAAATTATTGCATGCAGGTTTGTAACCAGTCCCGTCATTCCTTGCCTCCCTTTGATGGATTTTGCTTCTAGGTTGTCCTGGTTTCAGCTGAGACAGGGCTGATTTTCTTCATAGTGCCTGATATGATGCTATTTTTTGGCTTTAAAAGAAAAACGATGCTGATAGCACACCGATGGTTTAGTTGTTGCCGAGCAGTGCTGCACAGAGCCAAGGACAGTTCAGTTTATCGGCTTCTGGTACTGCCCTGCCAGTGATGGACTTGGGGGGCACAAGGAGCTGGGAGGGGACAGAACCAGTACAGCTGACCTTGCCTGGCCAAAGGGATATTCCATACCACACAACATTGTGTGAAAAACCTATAAAACTGAGGGGAGCTGAGCCGGGGAGCAGCTGCTGCTCAGGGGCTGGCTGGGCATCTGTCAGCGGGTGGTGAGCAACTGCTTTGTGCATTACCTGCTTTGTAAATATATATATGTTATTATAATTACTGTCATTTCTCTCTCTTTTCTGTCTTAGTAAATAGCTTTTGTCTCAACCTGCAAATTCTACTTTTATTTTCCCCCCTAATTCTCTCCCCCACTGGGAGGGCAGGAGTGAGTAAAAGGCCGCGTGGTGTTCAGCTGATTGCTGGGTTAAACCAGAACACAGGTAGAAACTACTGAATGACATTCTGCTTTTCCAGCCATTTTTCCAGCTTTACAAAGTAACTCAGAGTTCTAAGGCTCTTCTCCAAAGGGCATACAGCCCCTCAGTGTTGTGCCTCCCCAGAATTAAATGGGAGCGTTATTTCCTTATCTCTGCTAATAATGAGAAAACTGAATAGTAGAGGCATGAGGAGAGGCCTTGTCAGAATCTGTTACCAGATAAATCACGGGTAGTTACTCCTTGAATATGTTTATTTTTGGAGCCTTCTGACCTAAAATCAGGTATGTAAAGCCACAAACAAGTATCATCTGTAAACACATTAAGAGTTCTTTATTCTTCTCTATTTAGTCGTGGCTAAAAGTTCTGCTGAAGTATCATGCCCAGTTTTGAGTAAAGTGTAAGTATACACTTTGAGTAAAGATATGAACTCACTGGAGAAAATCCAGATGGGAAGAATGCAAATGATCAGTGGCATGGAAAATAGGGCCCAGAAGAATGGTTAAAGAATGGTTATTGCGTCATCTGAAGAAAATTTTGGGCATTGTTGGTTCTTAAATTGTTGTACAGAAGAAGAACACCGTGAAGAGGGTGAGAATTGAGGTCCAAAGCTAACAACGAGCTGGCTGGAATATGCAACCCAGCACAAGGGCTAGTGAGGAACCGGGCCTGGGCATCTTGCCATTGGACATTTCTGGGCAATTAAATATCTGTCAGGAATGGTCTAAATACTGTTAATTTATAAGACAGCCATATTAATTCAATAATGTTTTTTCCAGATTTGTTGTCTGTGACTTGGCAGATGAAAATGACTTTGCTAATCAAGCTGTAGTTCTCCAAAATCCTGGCTACTTTCCACCTCATTGGCCTATCTGCCCAGCAGCTTCCTCATTTGATTAAAACATGATGGGGGTAAGGGAGAAAATGAGACTTTGGCAGAACGAGTGCCGTAAGGTGGCACTGCAGTACAGGGGATAGGACAACCTCGCTCCCTTTCTCCTGCACCCAGGAGCTAACAAAAACCTACTGAGAGCCACTACAGTGACTCAAACCATTTCTGCAGTAAGGCGCTGGAGGTTGCTTAGTTACTTGAGAAAGGAATATTAGGGTAATGTTAAGGAAACAAGCTGAAAATAAGCTTGTTGCATTAGAAAGGGTGTGACAGCTTGGTACTGCTTCCCCAGTTACATCTAGGCTGTTTGCGTCCTCTCCGGATCACATGAAGTGATGTTTTGGTACCTAACGTCTGTTGGCATGGACTGCAGCCCCTCATCTTCCTTAGGGGAAGGAGTGCCTTGTTCAGTCTTTTCCTCCAGTAATTTCGGTGTTTATCCAGTTTTAATGAAACTCCTGCACTGGATAGAGTCAAATGTACACAACCCTCCCCACAACAAAGGAACACAACTGCACCAGCTGCAAAGCTTTTTGAACCTCGGCACAATCCAAGCTACTTCTGTAGTACACAGTAAGAGTCATCTAACACAGAAACGTTTGTTATCAGACTTGTGTGATCTGAAGACACTTTGTGCAAAATCATATTGTATCTGGCAACTCCCAGCTGATTCTGATTCATCCTTCGCTTACTCTGGCTGAGTAATGATACAGTGCCACTTGTTCTAGCATGCGTGCATCGGGACCCATGTGCAGAAAGCCTGCAAATAATCATGTGAGGAAATGCCACACTTATGAAATCAGATCAAACAAATAGCAGAATTAAGGACGTTCTTTAATTTGGCTTCCTGATCTTTGATACTAAAATACCCTTTTGTCCATTTCTGGAAGTGTCAGGCATAAAAACCGTCTCTCTAATCCCACACGTTCAGAAATTCTTCTCTTTTCCTTCCATCGCGACTAAGGGCATGCAAAATTATCCTCAGTTATGCAGTTAAGATTGCTCTAAGTGTGTATAAATGGAAAGGGAGGTGGGGAGTGAATTAAGTAAAAATATAGATTTTCTTGAAGGTGGATGGAAAGCATCTGAATACAAGAATCTGTTAAGGGAACTTTGTCATTCGCCAAACTGCTGGATCTCTTCTGGTAATCTGCATGTGACTTCCTGCATGAGTAGACCAAATCCTGTATTATTACTTTGTTCCTTGTCTTTTAAAATGAAGTACAGGTTTGTTAGAGCTGAATTCAGTGTCACCATGTCGTGAGCATTACAAGGCAATGGCTACACAGTTTTTTTCCTAAATGTTATTGTCTTGACAGCAATAAATGGGTTCTTCCATACAATTCAGGCCTGAAAACTAAGAATATTTTGCCTGTGTTTTTGGTTTACATTTGAGTTTTAAATATTGCTTGGGCAGCGCTCTGGCATGATAACATAGCCAGTCAAGCCCTGAGCAAGTGGCCAAATGCTGTGTTAGCTCAAGGCTTCTCAGCAGTTTTAGCAAGACTGAGTGGGCTAAGCATCATTTGTAGTGCCCTGGTCTAGGAGCAGGCAGGGGCATGAAAGCTGAGTGGAGTGGGTTTGTGGCTGATGAGGCCTGCCTGGGGTGGGGAGCGCAGACCCTGAGCCCTGCCTGAGGAGCACCACTGCCCCATGAGCTTCGCTGCCGTCAGCAGCACCCAGCGTGGCCTTCCGGGCTCCTGGCACAGGCAGAACAAGCGGTAGGGCATAAGAACTGGCTTGCCTCGGGTGGGCAGATCCCAGCTTTGCTTATGCTTCTGGTTGGCCATGCACTAAGGTGGCTTTTTATTCCAGCTGTTTGTCTTTGCAGCATGTTTCACTTGCCTACAAGCCCTAGGAGTCTTTGCCTGAGGAGCCATGGGTGCCGCAAACGTTGACTGGCTTGCCATAATATTCCCTGTAAAGCTACAGGAGGGGGAGAAAGAGGGGAATGCCTCTTTGGAAAGCAGCTGGTGGAATCTGTGAAGGGTTACCCGGGCATCTACCATCTTGATGAGAACATCATTTACCATGTTGGTTCTTGCATTAAAGGTCTTCTCTGAACTCAGTCAAATCAATGAAAAGCCTCCTATTGATTTCTGTGTTACCCATTGTGTATTAGCTTTCAGATATATCAATGTGTGCGTATTTGCAGACACACGTACAAGCCTATAACGCTGACATAATGCAGGCAAATCAATAAAAGATCGTAAAAATATGTGAAAGCCCTCTGTTGAAAGTTTGGAAGGCATAATTAACTTTTGCTATTCTTAAACAACAAGCAAACATGAAGAAGAATTCTTGCTTGGATATAAACAGACTATTTTTAAGTGTTTGTTAATCTTACAGTCTGCCAAATAAGACACTATTTATTTATTTTCATCTAACTTCAACTGCTTTAGAGTCCCAGGTACTTTATACAACAGTTGTTCCTTGGATCTTTCTACTATATAATACCATGTCTCTTTGCTCTATTTTTTTTTTTGAACATCTGTCTCCTGTTCCATAGGACAAGCAGCATTCCCTCAGATCCCCTGGATAGTGGACTCCAGTGAGTCTGCTATTTTGATTTACGTGTTAGCCAAATAAAACAAACTTGGAAACTTTTGCTAGCTCATTTACCTGAATCAAGTGCATTTTCATGAGGAAAAGAACCGGCCAAGTTGGATGGAGCGGGTACAGGCAAGGAGAGCTCTTGTGTTACAGTTTTCTACAGCAGGCTAACAGTGACTTTCAGCAAGACCAGTAGAAATTTCTCTTATTCTCTTGTAAAATGGGTTAATTATTTCTTCCATTAGTTTTTCACCAATTTTTCAGCCAGAGTAGACAAGCAGACTGAGCATCTGGTTAAGTAGATTTCCACAGGCTCTGCAAAACTGAAATTTCATAAGAGTTTAAGAGTCGATGGATGTATCTTGCTTGTCTTTTTACATGCATTTTATGTTGTTTTCCCCACAGAATTTAACTTCAAAAACATCTTAAGGTATTGTAATTGCAACATGTTTGCTCTTCAGATACACAGCTCCATCAATGCTTTGAAAGAATCTTAAGATTAATGTTGGAAAAGATAGCTGAGTAAGCCCATTTCAGCACACATTAAGATACACATCAGTTTGCAATACTGACAGTCATCCTGAGAGAGTTCTAACAGAGAAAATTCATTGATAGTGATCAGTCATTTCGGAAACAGGCAGCAACAAAAGTGGGGATAAACGATTTTTGAATATCATTTTTACCTATTTTTTTCCTTGGGAACATTGCTGAAATGGAGAAAGAAAAGACTAATGTGCAAATTTGGTACGTGGGGTCACGATAGCGTGACCACCAACCATTTGCAAAGCTAATGAGGGAGGATGGGCAGATAGAAGCTGTGACAGGACATTTCTGAGTGGCTGGAAAAGTGTCTGACGAGTGATCCAGCTGGCTCACCCCAATTGGTATAAATGTTGTAGATTTCCAGTGAGGATTTTTTATAGCTCTTCTAGGAAAAGTTTAGCCAAAAGAACAGATCAGAAAACAGAAGCAAAGGAAATCTGAGCCAGTGTGAGTTTTCCTGTTATCTTTCCAAGCTTTTTGTACACATACGTTGGTCAGTTGAAGAGCTCCCTCATATGTCCTGCACAGTTATTTCCATATTTTATAGCAGAAGAAAAGCCAGAGGTGGAAATATAAAGTGGTGGTGCTGCAGAATGCTGTTTAGCTGATTTTCATTCTGTTTTGCCTTAATCTGGCGTTTATCTTGGCCTGCACATAACTGAAATTTTTATGCAGACACACGTAGTCTGATGGTTGCTTATTAGCTGTACATCAAAGGACATTCAGCTATTCCAGGAAGGGAACAGAATAAAATACACAAAAATTTGCTTCTAAATTCACTTTTCCTGGACAGTGGACAGGAATAACTTCTTCAGTTCTCCCCCCGCCTGTGGTTTAGATTCAGCCATGCCCCTGTTGCAAACTGACCATGACTGCAAAAGACACATCATTAGGAAGACAAAGCATTTTGCAGAGAACAGAATGCCTTGGAGCAGCCTGAGTGTTAGGCTCTGAAGCTGCAGTCCTGTCCTCGTAAGTGTAGTTAATATTCTTGTTAATTTGTTAGAATTAATGTGACCCCCACAGCGCTGAAAGGAGCACTTGAGGCTATTACCATAGCATTTTATGTTAAAGACTCAATTTTTTTTATTTGAAAATAAAGTATCAGCCCCATGAAAGCCAGGGTGAGACACTGTCCCCCTCTGAGAGACTCATCACCGCTTGGATCAGGGCTACTGAACTTTAGTGGGACGGGTGCCAGTTTGGGGCACATCTGCTGTCCATTTGTGCAGCTCTCTCAAGTCACTTAGACGGGATTATTGCTCATCAAAGAGAGGATCCAAGCATGTGCTGTCACAGCAGGATAAGGCTGACCTGTTAGAGGCTGAGTAAAGTCATTCCCCAAGCCTCCAGCTGCCTTCTCTGATCTAGACTGTTACTCTGTGCTATTATTTCCTACCAAGTCTCATTTTCCAAGGCCCTTCCATAGCTGAAAAACTGCTGTAACTGAGCGGATGAGCACTTTTCTTCGAAGGAGAGATTTTCATTACCAAGGCTGTCATTGAGCATTAGGGAAGTCGCAGTTCATTGTCACCATTTGTCATACCAGATGACAAATCTAAGAAGATATTGTGTTTATTACAAACACAAGGAACTCTGGCATCAAAGTGAGAGTTTTTGACAATACTTTTTCTCAAGCTGCTGTTGCAAGAACATTAGTTCTGAAAACAAAGGACTGAGTCCTCTTCTTGCATGTACAAATCAACTTTACTGTCAGCGAGATGCTGATATACAAGAAAAGCAGGGGATCTGCTTAAAGGGATCTTGAAAAACCTCCAATACACGTAAAATTGGAAAAAGAGGCAAGAACAGGGATGGGACCACACAGAGCATAAAGTAAGGCAAAGGCACAGAGAGAACGGGTTTGTAGTATGTGTCTATCACGCCAAACAGAGAGAATGGCAGCATTAGGAATACTTAAACAACGTGCCTCAAAAAAAACATCTGCACGAAGATGTCTGCATGGGCAGACAGAAAAGTGCAGGGAGCACAGTGCAGGAAACTGGAGGAATTTTTCTCCAAGGCAAAAATGTTAACAGCAGTGGTAGCTTTTCTCTTGGGGGTCATTCTATGACAATTGCCATCCTCTGTGGATAATGAAAGCCTGTGATTCCGTGCGAAGGTTCATACTAAAGACAGGACTTGGATGGGAGTGAAATATAAAATGAATTCTAAATTGCTTATGGAGAACAATTTAACATTAGAAACAAAAATAATGGGAACTGCCAGAACCATGAGGCCAAAGGAAAGGATTCACAGGATTAGCTGAAAAGTTATGGGGTCGTCTTACGTAGTTGCATGTATCTAGAAATGAGGCATGCTGTCTGAGCTCATTGTTTAGACCCCATAGTCCTTGATGAGCGAAACAAACATACGTAATGGTTCACTTTACCCTAAAATACCAGCAGTGAAATAAATGATACTCTGGAAGAGAATGTCTTAGAATCCACACCTAAGTCAAAACAGACGTCCGTCGTATGTAGGTAAGAGGAACCACATGTAACTTGATCATGATAGAAAAGAAAGACAGGAGTTAAACATTAGTTTCCACTAAGTAGAATAAAACAGAAAATGTTAAAGGGCTCTCTCAACCATGAAAACAAAAACCTTGGCGTCAGTGTTACCACTTCAAAGCAATGCATGCTTGCTGTGCATCTCGGATTAGAGGCAAGTGTGCAGCAAAAAATGGTCAGCACGTAGGTTTTGTTGGTGTATTTGTGCTCACAAAAATATAAAATGTCACAGATTTTGCTGTTTTTTTGTGGGTTTTGTTTGTTTGTTTCCATTTAAGGAGAAATAGAAGCACAGAAAGAATCTAGGAATTTCGTGTTTCCCATCTTTTGCCTCCACCAGCAGATCCTGAAATAGCATTTTCATTTTCTTCTTCATAGCTCCCATTAAACAAGTAAAACTCACAGCAGACTTTTAAACGCGATCCCAATGGATGTAAGAGTTGTTTTTTTAATTTGTTCTCAACAGTACTGAAATAAAGCAGATACCTTTAGTAGATTTTTTTGAAGTATATTAAAAAAGAAAGGAAAATTTGCCATCCTGTCGCTCTACAGCTGCCAAATGCTACACAGACTGAAATTTACGGAGGAGTTTGGCGTAGTTGCTAGACATATGGAAACCTTGTTATTTCTTTATTATTATTAAAGATATTATTGCAGCTATCCTCCATCTCCAGCCACCAGTGTAAAAGAGATCTCTGGGAGGACTACGCTAAGCTGTCCTTGGTTCCCTGGGCTTGTGCACATTGCTTCCCAAGCAGTCTCTTCTCCATGTGGTCAAAGGCAAGAGCCTACACTTGCCTCCCAACTTCAGCTTTCAGTTTGCACCCTGCAGAAGAGATTCTTGGAGCACATTTTACAACATGCTGCTCTCCCTTCTCTGAAATAAGTGATACTGCTGTGATGATAGTAACTCTGCTTTCTGGAATCTTGGCTTGGTTTCTTAGGCTGGTGCTGTGTGAAATAATGTCATTGCAGTCATGGAGGGATAATAAACAAGAGAGAGATACGTCTGATTAATAGCTTCCCAACCTGACAAAGCTGTATCCTTAGCATTTTTAACCTGAAGATTACACTGTTCCTAAAAATCTTTACGTTTCCAGACTCTGGTATAATAAATACAATGGAGTGAAGTTCCCTAGCCTGACAGCCAAATTAGCCCCAGATCTGCAAATGCTTTTACAGAAGCTTAACTTTACAATGAGGAACAGACCCATCGTGGTTCTGCTCATTTTAGTAAATTCAAGCATATGTCTAGTTATTGCACAGTTGTGGGGGAGGAAAGAGGTAGGATGAAAGGAAATGCTAAATTGGTTAAATTCCCTTCATTGTGTAATTTACAAATTGGATCACAGGGACCTTTCATGTGCCACATGGTCTAATTTGCAACAGGATGGATTTTATCAACACCTACTTACATTAATTGTCACAAAACAACATTCTCTAAGGAAGCCCTGACGTTTGACCTTTTTATCTGAAAAAAAGTTACATACAGCTGGAGAGGTGACAACTAGTTATGATTTACTCTTCTCTTTCAAGGTCACAACTAATATACAGAAAAGCTAAGTGCCATTTTGGCAGGGAACATTCTGCCTTTTCTAAGAGAAAATTAAGACAGTGGAACAGAGTGGACTCAAGCATCACTTCAGGTTACTTTGAACAGAACTTTGTGAATATCTAACATTTGGAAATTTTTTGCCATTTGTAGAGAATTGCTTACTTGGCCCTGAAGGACTAACTGGACTTGCATGAGTTATGATGGTGATATTAATACCTGGAAAATACCTAAGTTCTCCATGACCACAAGAAATACGAAAGATCAAATCCATTAGGGAAGCCAAAGCCCAGCTGGAGCTAAGAGTAGCGTGGCATAGTAAAGGTGGCAGGAATGGTGGTGGCAAGCGGAGGTTCAGGAGGAACCTGCCTCCTTTGATACATGGGGGAAACAGCCTCCTGATGAACAGTGTAGAAATGGCTCAAGTACTCAATTCCTTTTTGCCTCAGTTTTCACAAGTAAAGCCTACACCCAGACTCCTGGCCAGTTGGGAAGAGGAGCAACCAGCAGGGAGAAGCAACACGTTAAGAGAAGGTGGATGTGTTTAAATCCAAAGAGCCAGATGGGATTCACCTGAGGGTGCAGGAGATGGATGTGTGCGGCTGTTGTTTACCGTCTGTGAGAAATTGACAGCTAGGGTGGTTCCTGACTGCTGGGAAAAGACTGCCATTATGTCTGCAATTTAAAGAGGGAAAGAGGATGACCCAGGGAAGTACAGGGCTGTCAGCCTCAGCTATGTCCCATGGAACATGTCCTCTTGGCTCTCCCAAGCATGGGAAGAGGAGGACAGATATCAGGAGCAGTCATCACATTCAAAGGGGGAAATCATGCATAACCAAACTGCTTGACTTCTGCTGAGAAATTACTGCCTCTGTGGGATAAGGGGGAGTGGCAGACAGAACATATCTTGACCTCATTATGGCTTTTGACATCACCTCCCTCAGCACTCCCCTTTGGAAGCAGAGGAAAATTGCTTGGAATTTTCTGGATGGGACAGAAAACCATAGTGATGGCTGATCTGGAAGCATGGGCTGAACTGTCAGGCTCAGAGCAGCAGTTCAGTACCTGGCTGGTGGGCATACTCCTCCTGCAAGCAGGGTACTGCAGGAGGTCAGTATGGGGTCCACATTCAACATTTTCATCAGTTACAATTCTCAGGAAATTTGCATCTGACACTAAACTTGGGCGAGTGCCTGGCACAAGTGTCCAGAGGGACCAGAAAGACCTCAGGAAAGTTGTGGGTGGGGACAGCAGAAACCTCAGTGCAAATACCCACACTTCGGGCAGAATAATTCCATGTACCAGAACAGGAAGCGTCTGGCTGGGTAGCGGTCCTGCTGCCTGTACTTAAGCCTCCTGGAAATGTATGGCACTCGGGTTTTGTTGTTGTCATTGTTTTGTTTTTATGAGAGCAAAATTGTTACTCTTGAAAATTCCGCTCTTTGGGGCAATAACTTTAAAAGTTTGGAAAAGGTTTTATTCATCGCTGTGGACATACGGGCGCAGGTAGTGCCGGAAACAGTTGTTATAATCCATACTCGTAGAAAATGGGAACTAGTGTGAAGAACCAGGAAACTGATTTTATCTTTGTTCATAGTACTGATACTGGAGAACTGTGTACTATTCTGAATTTCCTATGGAGGGAAAGAGGAAAGTGAGAAGCAAGTTGTAATGGTTAGAATGCTTTACGGTGATAAAGAGCACAGTCTGTTTATATCCACAAAATAAACATTTGATGCATAAAATATCGTGCTTGATACTTTTATCACAGACAATTTAACAGAGGAAAACATAAGGAGAACCAATGGCCTGCAAATTAGAGCTACATTATTCCAGTAAAAAAAAGTGTTTAACAGTGTCAATAGTTGCCCCAAATACAAATTACACCCAAATAATTACGCCAAGAGAAGCATGGCTCTCCATCCTCAAACTGAAGCTGCCCAGACCACTTTTCAGAGCCCAACACAAGCTATTGGCCTTTATATGTGAGTTGCCCTATGACATTCCTTGGACATTATGCAGGAAATTACGTTGACAATGTAAAGAGTCTACAAGATTTTATTGGCCAGATTCTCCTGTTCCTGTGGGCATCCTTGCAGATTTCATTATTAACATTTATTAAAGTGAGAGATATAAACTGCAGATTATTTTCTTCTTCTCTTTCCCCTTATATATGGTCTCCATATGTTGCAAGAGAGAAGACAAAGTCATTATTTCATTTTCTTTTTGGAGGAAGTGCTCTATCCGAGGGTGTCAATGAACCACAGTTTGTTCGGGCTGTGGTTGCAATGTGCCCTTTAGGGGCAGGAGGAAAAGAAGCTGCCCAGCTGTCAAGATTCATACTCATCGTATTCATATTCAAAAACGTAAAATTTTTTGGTCAGAAAATGGGATCAACGAGTTACTTTAAGCTGAGAACAAAAGTATTTATTGACCAATTTATTTCTAACTCTGATGTCTCTCATACGCCTCTCGTGAAGCCTTCCCTAAGTCTGACTGTTAAGGAAGCAGATGTACTTTGTCATCTGGCTTTATTTTGAGGAAATTATGGCTCAGTTTTAAGACATTCATTATAAATGTCTTAAAGGAAATTCAGAGGGAAAGTAGCATTAAATCACTTTCCAAGCAACAGTTCCAAGACAATGTCTTTATTAAAATTCTGAATATTATTAATGTATCAGCTTTATTAAGACAAATTTGACATGTTGCATTTGGGGTTACCAATCCGTGGCTGGAGCTGTAGTTTTGTTTTTAAGGGAGATGACTTAACATCTGCAATGCAAAGGGAGCTCTCAGTCTGTTCCCAGCACACCCATCCAAAGCAGCTCTGGCTGCACAGAGAACTACACTGGTGCAAAGATAATTTGCCCTAAAGTTACCCCTGTTTGCTGGTTTATGGATTCAGGCAATGCAATGTTGCTTTGAAGTGTAAGTCTAAAATTCATGCAACTCCTTCCACAGACTGCTAACCTCAAATGCATCTTAATAAAAGCACCATGTTAATAATTTACTTAATTTAAATCATTACCATGAGTTGCTGTTTGGAATAAATTTAATTTTACTTCTCCTCAAATTTGCCTTCATACTGAGTTAAAAATGTGTCATAATTCCCCACCTCAAACCACATGGCAAAACATATGTGATCCTTTACTCATCAATATTTGAAGTTTATCAAACAACATCAGCTAGATCAGTTTGGCCAGGGAAGGGTTTCTGCCTTCTCTGTCTGCACCAGGGTGATTCCCAGTGCAGCCAGATTCTCCAGACTGATGCTGGTTTTATGAAGGCAGAATGAGACTCACTTTGCACAGTGTGTATCTCAACTTTTTTTGGAGTTGTTGATGGTTAACAGTTGTCCAAGGGAAACGCAGATCCCTGGGTACTGAATTTAAATTACAGTGCAAATAGGCTTGGGTCTTGCCATCCTGTTCTGAGGCCCTTTTAGGAGCAGTCAGCAAATCCCCGGGGGTCTGCGGGACACGGTGCGAAAACCACCGCCCTGGAGGCAGCTCTCGGAGGCAGTGGCTGCCGGCCCATGCTGGGGCTGGCTGGGATCTCCTCTCCCTTCTGCAGGGCGCAGGGCAGCCTTGCCTCCCTCGCTTCTTCGGCCACCCGGGGAGAGCAGGGCCACCGATCTGCCCCCAGCACAGCACGACCATCACAAGCACTGAAAACCTACAGGGGAGGGAGGAGCCTGATTCCAGACGGTTTCTTCTTTCCAGTCTCTGAGCAGAACACACCATTTCAGAGCCTATTTCCAGCACAGCGTGCTTCCTCCTCAGCAGAGGCGTTGACTCACGCTAAGGAATGTATTCCATTACAGCCCCGCTGGCGTGCCGCAGCTGCTTGTAGAGCCAGTTAGTTGCTCTGGCGACAGCAGCCAACAAACAGACAAAATCACCAACTCCTTCAGGACTGGTCAGAGCAGTTTAACGATGGCAGGCGCGCTTAAAACTTTACGCTTTCCTGTTTTGTTGCCTTCTAAAAGGGGGCCCAACTGTTCCAGTTGTCCCTAATAACAAACTGGGCCGCAGTTAATCCTGGTGGAGCTCCACTCACCGATTCTCGGAGAGGTAGGTGAGGGCAGAGTTGAAGCTTCTTGGTGTTGACATCCAGTGTTGGCATCCATATAGCCCTGAAATCAACCATACCATTCAATGGGGGTGTCAGGAAAATAAGGTGTGAGAAATATAATATTACATCGTTTTAAGAGAAGCGCCTAGGTGGCTCCAAAAGTAATGCCTCCTATTTATTTCCATGGAAACTACAACAAAGAGCATGATAACACTATAACTATTGATAGAGGACATTCTCAGCTACAAAACACTCTTTTACAACACAGTCACCACCATTAGCTGTGCATTATTGCCAGCGATGAACAAGGGCCTGCATGCCACGCTCGTAACAATCTGCACCAGTGGAGGTGCCCCACTGTTGCTGTCACCACTGCTGAAACGCACCACCACCACCTCGCTGTGCTCACAGCCACTGCTTGGTCCATAAATGTTCAGCAAGTGTCAGTGAATGTCAGTGGGTGCCATTTTTTCCACATGGAGGAATTCAATTCCACACCTTTGCTTCAAGGGAGGTTCAGGTTGGGTATTAGGAAAACTTCTCCTCAGACAGAGTGATCAGGCACTGGCACAGGCTGCCCAGGGAGGTGGTGGAGTCACCGTCCCTGGAGGCATTCAGGAAATGTGGAGATGTGCCACTGAGGGACATGAGTTAGCAGGCATGGTGGGGATGGGCTGATGGTTGCACTTGATGATCTTAGAGGGCTTTTCCAAATGTAATGATTCTATGATTCTATCACCCATCTGCACTCCCATGTCAGACGCCATTGTGTCAGAGTGCCCCTCTGCTGCCATCTGTCACACGACATGGAACAGAATATTGGTGGGAAGGTTCAGCCTCTACTGCCGTACCACCAACATCTGCCTCTGACATTGTGGGCCAAATAGGAGGCTTTACTTCCGGAGCAGCCCTCCTATTATTCACACTAGTCATTAGTCATTAATGGCCTAACCATCAGATCCATCTGAGATGAATCTAGATGCAAATCTACATGGAAAAAAAGTAGGTTTGCTGTGGCAAAATGTGTTTGGAGAGCTGGCTCAGGAGTTACACACAGGCACATAGTTGCATGTAAGTGCGGGAATTTGTATGCATGTGTGTGGGCATATTTCATTACTATAAGTGGTACTGTTATTATAGTTAGGTAATTCTCATCGCATTACTTTTATTGCTATATTAGTTATTTTACTGTGTACCCTCCAGAGACTTTATTAACATTGGCAGGATAAGCCTGAAGGCTGTTCTCATGTCTAGACAAAAGGAATTAAAGACACAGCAGAAATAATTACTCAATGTTTCCCTTCTGTGGGAATTTTCTGTCTCACTCTTTTTAGCCTTTTAATGTAGTCTTATTAAGGATTTAATGTAATATCCAACGTGTGCTGTAATGGAATAACTGTAAGCGTTTCACGTGTATTTACAGTTGGGCAGACTCTCCCTGCCTAATATCTACGCCAATTTAATGTTGTGGGTTTGAAATTAAACCATGAGTGTTAAATCTGTAGGACTATCACTTCAAATAGAGAGAAGAAAAAAAGCAGTTTGACGGGTACTGTGGAATTCTGCACTATTTTGAAAAGAAGAAAAAAGGAAAGCCCTTTCTCTCAACAGCAGCAGAGAAAGGGAAAAGCAAAAACTTGAGGCATCTCTTTGTGGCAAACACAATCCAAGCAAGATCCAGAGATGCACAGATTCTAGGGGCAGAAAGGACCAGGAAAAACCTTGTTTGAGTTCTTACCAAACCACCAGACAAAACATCCTGCTGTGTCAAGGGAATTAATGGGAGGAGGCACTGACAGCTCCCTTCTCAAGCTTGTCTTCATTTCTGTCACATCTTCCAAGTCATTTACGTTATGGTGCCTTCAACAAAAAGGACCTGAGATCCGTGAATGAAAGCCAAAAAGCCAGAAGATTGCTGTGAGAAGAAGTCAGGAGAAAAGAGGAATAGCAGATAAAAGTCCACCGCAGAGGAAAGAGGGATGTGAGAAAGCAAGGAAGTCCAGCAGAATGTCAGATAGAAAAGAGATATGCCAGAAGATCGGAGAGGTTTTGAAAAGTTTCCGTACTTGCTAAGATTGATGCGAGTGGAACTGGTCTGAGTCTCCAATAAATAACGTTGTCAACATGTGTTCACTCTTGGTTCAGACTGACTGGGCTGTCCTCCCTGAGCGTGTGGGAGTTGTTTTAGTAGAACAACTTAATCAAAGGCAAAAAAAAACCCAAACAAAATGCTACTGCCATCCCTTCCCTTCCTTTGAGTGAAGCCACCTGCTTCATCTCTCTCCTTTCACTGTCCGTCCCAGCCTGGAACATCCGACGCTGATCTGTGGGAGGCTCCGGCCTCTGCTGAGTCGCTGCTGGGCTCTGTGCCTACAAGCTGATGGGTTTTTGGCAACATGCTGCTGCTTCCACCCCACACCTTTCTCTGCGTTCGCTACGGCCAGCTATGTCTAACTTGCTAAGATTTACATATTTTCAATATCTGAAGACTGGGAAGGAAAAGTAAATGTCACTTGGAGCTGGAGATCCGCTTATTTGTATCTTTTTCAGCAGATAAAATAACGCAGTCAGAACCAGAAAGAGGAGAAATTTAGGTGACTGAATAGCTGAGTTTTATCATCCACATCCTTTGATGTAGGAAAACGTAAGCTAAAAGACTTACATATAACTAATACGTTTGTTGCTCCAGAAGTAATGCCTCCTATTTGTTTCCACAGAAACTACAACAGCTACAAAGAGCACAATAACACAGCTACAAAACACTCTTCTTCAGCATAGTCACCACCACGAGCCATGCATTTTTGCCAGCCATGAACAAGAGCCTGCATGCCACACTCATAAAAATCTGCATGGTCTTCTGGAACGTGGCTTGTCTTTCATATTGTTGTCACCGCTGCTGGAACGTGCCACCCCATCACCTCACTGTGCTGGCATCCACCTTTTACCACAATAACGTGGTAAAAGCTTTCATTAGCTATTTCCCTCGTGGTCATCTCTGTAGTACAGGTACATTTTTCAGAGAAATTGCTTCATATTGTCTGCAGACTCAGGAAGACAAAACATGATGTAGTGGACTGGAGGTAGCATCTTCATGATGGTAACCAATAAGTGCACTCGTCGTTGTAAACATTCACGTGGAGGGTTACAAGAGCAACCTCCTCTGTGGAGGAATTTTCAAGTAAAATCTGCTGTGGAAGTGAGGACTCTTATGAAGACTTGAAAGGAAAATTTTGATTCTTAAGAACAATTTTGAGTAAATCATTTTGTTCTTTGAATAGTAGTAGGTCTCTGCCTCTACCCTACAAAAAATTAAAAATTTAAACCATATATACAGATGTGTAATATGTCACATAATTCATAGCTAGAACAAGTTAACTATATTCCTTTCAGTATTTTCTTGTTCCTGTGAGTGCTCTAGAAAAGCAGTATGGCCTTTGAGTCATTCTTGGATAGTGCTCAAATGAAGAAGTAGGCAAACCTAAAAACTGAAAACCGCCAATAAATGCTGGCCAGAGGCACCTGTGTATAACTGGCCTCTGCCTCATTCTCAGAGAAAATCGGTCCAACCTTCCCTAGCATCTGAATGCTTCAGGTTTTGCCTACTAACATACTTCTGCTTTACAGATCATTTTTGTTCTTGGCTTTCTTTGCCAAAGTGAAGTCTGGAATTTTCCTGGACTGCTCTAAGCCTGAAAAAGTACTATTAAAAGATTTAGCACTGTTGAGGGACAAATAAGTTTGTGTTAAATATGTAGTGAAGTCAGCTAAAGCTCAGTTAACATTTCCAACAGGTCTTAGGAAATATTTTAGAATCATTTCTCTCTGCTTTTGAATTGAAGTTCCCAAGGCAACTCCCTGTTGTAATGCTGAGGATGCCCAAAAGATGATTTTTTTGACGGTCCACCTTCCTCTGCCAGAAACAAGCTCACTATCAATTTCCAGAGTTATTCGGGGAAATGAGAAGCATGTATAAGATTGAAAGAAGTATTTCAGTTTAGGTTCTTCATAAAGCATTCTAAAATCTGAAACTTAAAGAGTGTTAAAAATGTTGGGTTTTATTGACTCATTCAGATTCTCGAAGGATACTGGGTTAGGTGGCATCCCGTCTCTGTTCTACAGTGCTGTATGATAAAGAGTCCAGCAAATAATTCAAACCTTCCCCATTTCCCCCAGATAGTACACAGGACTGTCCCTGCAACATGTGGCTGCAGGGGTTATTTTATCATCTGCAAGTGTCTGGACTGTCAATTGAACATGAAATGGATATAAAATTGGTATGTTTTGGCACATTTGACAAATGTGTGTGAAATACACCCTGTTAGGGCCTGTTTGATTTTTCATTTCTGATTTTCAACAAGTACCAGCATCTGCTTTCTTGGTGTCATTCTGTAGTTTAGTGGTAAATACATGTCAGTATCCTGAGCTCCTTTGCCTGATTCCACACTTTTTTTAACGTATCAGAAGCTGTTCACAATGCCTCTGCTTATGTGAAAACAAACATACATATACGTAGAATCATAGAATAATTAAGGTTGGAAAAGACCTCTAAGATCTTCTAGTCCAACCATCCATCTACCACCAATATTGCCCACTAAACCATTTCATGTCCCTCAGTGCCACACCAAGACGTTTCCTGAACACCTCCAGGGACGGTGACTCCACCACCTCCCTGGGCAGCCTGTGCCAGTACCTGACCGCTCTGTCTGAGAAGTTTTCCTAATATCCAACCTGAACTTCCCATGGCACCATGGATAAAAATATGTACGTATACATCAAATACTCTATTTTTTGCTTGCTTGTTTGTTTTTTCCTCCTATGAAACAGTTGTGGAAGCTTTAATAGCGCAGCAATGAGTAATTATGAGCAGGGTGTTTCTAAATGAAATTCTAGCTATCACTGACTGTTCCTCCTCTGTCTGATAGTGGTCTCAGCAGATATCATGCTGACATCTTGTTCTACTAATGTGCTGAATTATTTTCTTTTGTATCGCATCCTCAGCAGGAGTTCTGGCAGTCATAATTTACATTTCTGAACTCAGGCAAGCTTCTTCACTGCTGGCTTTTAAAATCCGATGACCAGGTGTCATTCAGACAAACTCCAAATGTGCTTTATTCTCTATTATTTGTCAGTGCCCTGAAAGAAGATGTTGCTGCAAATTTCAGCTTTCTAACATTAACACTGTGCTATGTTGACAAACCAGACACATGCAACTGAAAAATATCATCTATAAGAATGGGATACAGAGACAGTATGTATATTTATTGGGGGAGAAAGGTGCATGAGATAGGGGTATCTGACTGTGGTATGTATTTTATGTTCATGACAGCCACTAGCCTTCCATAAGTAATATGTGAAAATTTTATATGCATGAATTATATTTCCGGTTGGCTATTCTTGTATAAACCACTGGAATTCATTACGACAGCTTCTCTCATGCAATCTGTTGATTTTACTGAGCCCATCAATTTCTCAAACATATTATTCATGATTGTATTCCTTATTTAGTACTTGTTGCGTACTAGTACTTCCAAGCTGTCTCTTCAGGTAGTTAACGAGGGAAATATTTCTCTGTAAACAACAAATTGCATTACAGTATTCATCTATTCATCTTCTCTTCCAACTGCTTTCTTATTTTATTGTAAAATCCAAAATTTTCAAATTAAGGGATGCCAAGCATTGGGCTTTCAGATATAAAATAATTGTGAAAGTTGGCAACACCCTAGAAAAGGAAGTTTGTGGTACATTATTCTTCCACATTCCCACAGCCATTTCTGTTTTAGTCTTTACCAACTCCTTAATTCTGTAGGGAAGTGAAATGTTCACTCACTATTTACTTATTTGTTTTTTTCCAAAAGCACACTGTTGCTATAGCAATATCTGATGCCTACAGATTTAACTACACTGAAAGCTAAAGGAGAGTAAGATATTCTAGGACATAAACCATTCTTGTAAAATTACTGAACACTGCTGTTTAATAAATAAAAGAGACTCAGATTTTATTTAATTGGAAGCTTTCCTGTTACTGAGAGCAGCATTCAGTTCCTACCTGGTGGCCAGGCACTCCTGCCCAGACAGCAGATCCTGTTTGCTCATAAAACCAATAAAACATCCCCTTGTACCACAGCAACGCTGTGGGAGAGAGGGACTGGCCCACACTTGCAACTTAGTTGTTTTATTCCGTGCAGGGACATTTAACTGGGTGAAAAGCAATTCACCTGCAGAAACAACAGTACTTCTTTTGTGATTGTACACAGCTGCAAATAGTTGCCTTCTTCTGGTGTTCCAGCCTGCAGATGCCCCCAGCCCGACCGGAGCCTCCCTACTCCATCTCCCAACCCACTGGCTAAGAGGCATTGGCACAGCATCAAAGTATTCACAGCATTTGAAAATAGAGTTACCACACCCTGAAGTGCTGATTGGTGTTCTGTTCAGGTGCTGGAATGGGCAAAGCCCTGTTCAGGTGAATTTTACTCAGCTGAAGTCCAAGTGGGATTGCTGAAATATAGCTGTTTCAGTGGCCTGTTGGAAATGGTGGTCATCCTTGGGGAGTCTCATACTGAATTGCATAGATCCTGATAGATAATTAGAACTCATACAGTTAAAATAAAAATATATTGTTTAAGTAAAACCCACAATTTTGATTTATGTACTCCTGTATACAGAAGAATTGGAAAAATAATTGGTTCCTTGGAAGTATCAGTTGTTTCCTACAAACTGGAAATCTGTAGCACATACCGATATTTTGAAAATATCTAGTGAAATGCTTCACGTCTTTGTTTTCCTCTATAATTTTTTATATGCTGTTATTTTTTATGTTTCTTCTTCCAAAACTATACTAAGGCACACAACTGGACATTAGAGCACAGTGTAATGTGAATGACCTTAAAACAGTGACTAATAGTGAAGGGAAACAGCTTACAAACCCCTTTATTCTAAAGGTGGGTGTGCCTGGACTGAGGTAGACATATTATTGTGCAAAGGGAACTGGGTTAGTTCACAAGAAATCCTTTCTGAAGATGGAGTTCCAATCCAGTATCTGTAGGGTGATGCTCAGGTGTTACTCCTTGGCCTCGGTGTGTCCCTAACTGGTGCCTTGGAGGTGGCATTGTGTGTCTCTGGGGCTGCCAAGCCGGAGCGAGGCTGCCCTGGGGCTGCAGGGCCAGGGATGAGCTACAGCAGTGTAGGGAAGGAGCCCCAAACAGACCAGTGTGGAAGGAGCCCTCACTGCCCCACTTGCGTAGAGGCAGGGGGCAGAGGATGAGGGCTCACCCATTGGCATCCATTATCGCTTGCTGAACGTTTATGAAGACCAAACAGTGGATATCAGCACAGTGAGGCGGTGAGTGATGCATTTCAGCAGCAGCGGCACAGTCATAGCAGCTGTGAAACATTCACCTCTGCTGGTGCAGATTATTTTGAGTGCAGCATGCAGGCTCTTGCTCATCGCTGGCAAAAATGCAGAGCTAATGGTGGTGACTGTTTAAAAATAGTGTTTTGTAGCTGAAAATTTGCTCTGTCAAATAGTGTTATTGCGCTCTTTGTATCTGTTGTAGTTTCCATGGAAATAAATGGGAAGCATTGCTTTCAGAGCAATCTACACGTTTACCTTACTCTCCATTTACACTGAGAGGCAAAAGAGGTTTCCCAGAGGACCGCTTTGCAGTTGCTGCTCTTCCCAAAGCTGAAAACTCACATGTGCTTAAATGACAGGAAGGCTGTTTCCTCCACGTCCTTCTGCACTGCCTTAACCTAGCTCACAATAAGCAAGAACCAGTCTGAGGCAGGGCCTCAGAGTGGACACCGTGCTGGCTGGCTGCCATTCTGTGTGACATGGCCGTGCTCAGGCCTACGCGCCCTGGCAGCCGTTCCTGCTTGGGGAGCAGCGACCAGGCCCTTCGCTGGCCATGCCACCGGGCTGCCTGCATGCAAGGCGTCTTCTTCTCAGTGGAAAATTAACCACCGTCTCCATGTGCACAGGGCTTGCTTCAAAGCCCTCTGAAATGGATGGGGATTTTTCTGCCCGCTTCAAAGGGCTCTGGATCATGAACGTGCAGCACAGGCTGCACCAGTTAATTTTTAAGCTCCCATTACTTGAAAACTTATTGTAAAGTGTACTGGAGCGTACGGCTGGGGATGAGCTCGCCAAAACACTTGAGAAGGCACAGCTTAAAGACTGGGACTAAAGATTTCTTTCTATTCATCCTTCTCTGCCACAAACATGCCTTTTAATCACTCCTTGTAATCATTTACTTGTGTTTCCAGCTGTCCTGCGTGTTAAATACTTGTTTTTCCTCTCATGATAGCCCGTATCATAGGGCCCAGCAATATTCTGAAACACCCAGGAGCTGGCCTGAAACTCCTTGGCCAGCCTGAGGTCCTCTCCATCCTGCACTTTACATCTCAGCTCCAAACACAACTCAAAAAAAAGGAAAAAAAAAAAAAGGGAAAGAATTTGGAAAATAGTTTTTAAAGTAGTGAAGATAAGCAAAGAAAATTTTATTTAGAGAGTGAGGAATAAATAAATGTAATTCTGAACTGAACTGTGGAGTAGTCTCCCAAAGGAAATAGTGGAAATCAAATTGCTTGAATAATTTAAAACTAGACTGGACAAAGCACTTAATAATATATGGCAGAAATAAAGCCTGTCTTGGCAGGAGATGGAGTGGATGACTTAATAGGTCTTTTCCCTCTCTAGCCCGTATTATTTTATGGTTTATTACTGTAGATGACTCAATGTTAACAATGCTTGGTTTATTTTATTACAGCTGCTTACTGCAGGACAGTGTATATCCATGTCATTAAACCATATCAATTGTCTTCAGAGAAAATGAAAATTCTCTTGGGCTTCCCACAAGTTTGCTTGTTAAAAGAAGTGTTGACTTGCAAGAGGATTATTGCTTAATAATACATTAATATAATACATTCTGAAGCCTGCATCAGGCTGGGAGAGTGAGGCTGCTCCCAGCCTCATGGCCAGGAGCGTGTGCTGCATCCCCCACCACCAGAAAGGCAGTGGGTGCTGCTAGGCAGTGTTAATGTCTGAGATACTGTGTGAGTGTCTCTATGTTCAGGAGTGCAGGTTTAGAAGAATGGCAAAGCCATTGGTCAACTCAACTTCGTCCTAATTACCATAGCGCAGCATCACAGAGCTCTGGGAAAGTGAGAAACACAATTTCTATTGCTTCTAACATGGACCCTAGATAAAAGAGTATAATCACAAGCACTTTAGAAGTGTTTATAAATGCTTTAACAGTGACTGGCACCTGCTGTTCTGTCTTACTTAGCAATAAGGGGACTTGACGCCTCCTAATACTTCTCCATGCTGAGAAACATGTGGGCAGAGAGACTCCGCTGTAGTCTTAGGCCGTGTTTATTGTACATTGGGTAAGTCAGAGGAGAAATTTCTGGGTTAAGACTGGGCATAAACCAAGAATTACACAGCTGTGACAGCACTGATCATAAAATCTGTATTATTAAGAATGCAGACAAAAAATGGTCAGATAAACAGAAATGTCTTAAATATGAAAAAGTCTTCCTTGGGTCAGGGAATGAACTAGATGAACTCTAAGAGCCTTGAAGGAGAGAAAAGATTCAGTTTAAAGAAGGGATAATAAGGAAGACACGAGAAAATAAGAAGAATGATATGGTATCTTCTACGTATTTCTTCTGTATAAGAGAAACAGACTTGCAGAAAGGGAAATACAAGCTGGACATGGAAAATTTTTTCTAATAGTAAGAATCCCGGAGAGCTAGAATATTCTTGTAGGTACTATGAAGCTCCTCACTGTATGTGAGACGAGTACACATTTAGAATGATTTAGGTGCATTCGATATTGCTGTGTGCCAAAGTACACCAGATGACTTCTTTCCATCCCTTTCAGCCCTGCTGTTTATCATAGAATCATAGAATCATAGAATGGTTCAGGTTGGAAGGGACCTTAGAGATCATCTTGTTCCAACCCCCCTGCCATGGGCAAGGACACCTCCCACTAGACCAGGTTGCCCAAAGCCCCATCCAGCCTGGCTTTGAATACTTCCAGGGAGGGAGCATCAACGACTTCCCTGGGCAACCTGTTCCAGTGTCTCACCACCCTCACAGTGAAGAATTTCTTCCTTATATCCAGTCTAAATCTACCCTCTTCCAGTTTATAACCATTACCCCTTGTTCTGTCATTATCTATCCTTGTAAAAAGCCCCTCCCCAGCTTTCCTGTAGGCCCCCTTCAGGTACTGGAAGGCTGCTATCAGGTCCCCCCGCAGCCTTCTCTTCTCCAGGCTGAAGAGTCCCAACTCTCTCAGCCTNTTCTTCTTGTTCCCCTTTATGTCCCTAGCTAGATTTAATTCTACCTGGGCTTTAGCTTTCCTAACCTGGTCCCTGGCTGCTCGGACCACCTCTTTGTATTCCTCCCAGCTAACCCGTTTCAGTTTCCACTCCCTATAGACTTTCTTTTTGTGCCCTAGAAAGCCCAGGAGCTCCTTATTCATCCACAGAGGCCTTCTGGCATTCTTGCCCACTTTCCTCTTATGAACTTGTGAATCAAAAGAGAACTCATTTGAGGAGAGAAAAATTCTGAGATTACTGACTAAAGTGCTCACAAGACCAACACAGAAAAGACAATTATATAATTATATACAATATTGTTTAGCTTGTACATTTTTCATACTACCTAAAAAAGACAGAAATCATCATTTTGGAACCATTACAAAACGTTTCAGTTGTCATGTTGGCACTGTAACCCAGAGCACCTACAAGATGGGACTTCCAGAAGGTGCATTTACAAAGACACTGAAGATTCTGCAGGTGTCCCATCCTGAGGATCCAAAAGCTCCTGGAGTTCATCCTTAATTTCCTTGAAGAGGTAGCAGACAAGGATGTGCTTAGCAGAGAAACAAAGATGCCAGCAAAAAAGAGCTGTTGTTACCTTGCCAGTTGTGTCTGTTTAACGGAACACTTCCCAAATATTTCACAAGCTCTCTTCTTTGCACTGCCAGCAAAAGTTTTTGCCAGTGTTTTTTGACCATGTTACTGAATATCGGCTTGTGGCAATGGGCACATTCCAAATAAAATGATCTAAAATGTTTTATTTTAATGGCTGAGTTACCAGAAAGAAATGTCCTCTTACCCTCCCAGTTATTTCTGCACCATAAACCCTGAATACTGCTTTAAGCTATCTGAGTTTCACATCTACAATTGCCTGAAATAGGCTGAAGAGTCAGTAGCAGACTCGGTTGTCGATCCCATTCAACCCTATTCTCAGAAGATCCAAAAGGAAACGAAACACTGCCTGCGATGGAGAAGCAAAATACTAGCTACATCTTCAGATGATAAAGCTGATTTTGCCATTTCTAAGAGCTGTTTGGTGTTTCTTTTTAAAATTTATACCACATTTTGATGAAAGCCAACATATGGTGCTAACTGTTGTGCTCTGAACACGATCTTGTTGTTGTTGTTGTTGTTTTTTAGCTTTTTCCTTACGTGCTGAAAAATTTGATCCTTTTTTTCCCCTCTTGCAAGATATTTGTGTCTTTTCTTACTTTATTGCTGTCCTCTTACTTCCCTGTGTTCTCTCATTGGAAAGTGTACCATAAAGAGCCGAATGCAAACGATTCCCTCATCAGAGCTGTCAATCTTTACCAGATACCAACAAGCATAATTTCCATAGCAATGGACTCCATAAAACGAGGCAGTAAACACCCCCCAGCATGCTGTCCATTTGCCACCATGCCAAAAGCCTGTAGGTCATTGTTCCCCGCAGCCAGTGTTTTTTCAGCAGCTGCTTTTACTAGCCAAGAGTGAGATATTTGGAGAGTTTCTTGGTGGCACAAACAACTTGGAACGGTGTCACTCTTATTTTCCATATCTCGTGTTTCTTCCCTACACCCACTAATATCATCGCAATGTTAACCTCCCTTTAAAGCTGCACTGTGCAAAATAATTTGGCTGTTCGTGTTCCAGTCCCAGTTCAAAGCCTATTAATAGCAACACATTTAACAGGGATTCTCATGGAATTACAAGCTCACACTTGCCCTTCTGTTTTATTGTGATTCTTTTTCCTTTTCTTTTTTCTTTTTTTTTTTTTAATTTTTCAGTAAGAAATTACATGGCATCAAATCTGGCAGGAAGACGTGTGAAGCAGAACTCTGGAGATGGTCAGAGTGCTCCACTGCTGATGTGGAGGAGAGCAGGTGATGGAAGAGTTGAAGCTCATCAGAAGGAGCTGACCCATCTTAGCCATACACCAGCAAACCTCACAGGGCCAAGAACCACACGCAGCACAGACACTCAAGGGAAACTGAGCATGAGTCACAGGCAGAATTTGCCCATGGCTCCTGTTCATAAACCCTCTTGGGTGAGCATTGGGGCCAGTGTGCCACTGGGGCACGGATAACTCCCTCTACCCCCTCCACAGCCTCCGATGGCTTTCTTCTGGAGATGGAGATTGGATAACATGATGGTCACCCAATAAGGTCATGCAGGCTTAATCCATGGACTGCACTAGAGCTGTTTGCACCAGGATCAGGCTCGATTTGTACCCTAACAAGCCTCTGATCTCTGCTCTTAGAGCTGAAGTGACAAGAAGGGCTTAACACCAAAAGTTGTCTGCGGTGGACTTTTTCATTTAGAAGTCTGAGCTTTGGCTGCTCTGGTTTTGAGTAAGAGACGCCCAAACATAGTATTTACAACAAAACAGAAAAACAATCCATGCTCCAACACAATGCAAATCAAATCAAATCAGAACAGGGCTAAGGCTGAAGTTGTATAATTCCAGAAGTTGGCAGGCATATGCGATTCACTGAGAAGGGTGTGCATCCCTTGGCTTCAGGGTGAAAAAAACAGCCCTCAATAACATTTAAATAACAGTGAAAGTACAAATTATGAGAGACTGAGAAATCCTTTCCAGGCTTGCTGCAAGGCATGTGCTAAGATTTCTTGCAGAGGCTGATGGAATCCCTCTCATCATTATAACACACGGTGTGCTCTGGAAAAGATTTAGATAGATGCTATCGCAAGTTAGTGGCTTTTGCTGAAGAAATTGGTAGGAGGGAGATCATAATTGTCTGACTTGGAAGCAACAGCCAGATTGCCAACAAAATAAACAAAACTCAAGAAACAGAACAGTCTGCAGTCCTCTTTGTAATCTGAAGGGAGAAGAAGTGGAAACTGGAAAGATGAAACAGGAATAGAGGACTGACACGGAAAGTGAGACTTATGAAATAGCTTAAGGTGGAAGGCCTGGAAATTAAAATTCAGAACTCTGCTTGACAGTAGATGTTTTGAACTGAAGATACATACTTATTTTATAATTACAATTCTGCTTGATTTTCTCAGAGCAAACTCTCCCATATCTTTATGTATTTAGATATAAAATTAAAATAATATAATCACAGAATGGTTTGGATTGGAGAGGGCCTTCAAGATCATCTAGTTTCTACACCCTTTCCAGGGGCAGGGACACCTCCCACTGGATCAGGTTGCCCAAAGCCCCATCCAACCTGGCCTTGAACACTTCCAGGGAGGGGGCATCCACAGCTTCTCTGGGCAACCTGTGCCAGCATCTCACCACCCTCATCATAAAAATTTCTTCTTCATATACAATCTTATACCTGTTCCTTATATTTAGAAGTGTGTGAAAGAGAGGAGCCAAGGCAAAAATTGTCTTAATATAATGATGACTGACAAAATATTTCTCCAAACTTTCCAGTAATGTAGGGTGGATCTGTATTCCTTTTACATCATTACCACGTATCTACTGCTTCCAAAGAATGCTGAATGAATATTGGAAATAGGGATTCTTTTCCAATTTCACACTTCCTAAGTAGGAAATGTTTCTCACAATTAATTTTGAATTTGTCCATGTTTCTTGTTAACTAGAAGGTACTAGCCCTAACATTTAATCAGAAATGAGATATCAATTCAGATAAAACATTTAACTGAGGTTTTAATTAATTAATTAATTAATTCAAAGCAATTCAGTCTGAGTAAGTGAAGCAAGGGCTGAATTGTATGGATGCTACACCTTCCTTTGGGGTCCTCCAGCTGTTGGAGCTGGCTTGCAGTCATTCTCATTTCTGACACAAGCCAGAGAAATTCAAGCCAGTCTATGATGCATAGGCTGCATTTCAGCTGTGAATAGGGATCTTATTCAACTTTCTAACACTCTAAGAAACCACTTTAAACACTTCTTCTACTCGGAACATGCAAAGATCCATGCAGGAAAGCACTCTTGAATAGCAGATTTAGCATTCAAGTCTACCATAGGTTGTTAGTTAAATAATTGGGTAGCCTATAAAAATATTCCTTAATTCAGATTTGCTACTTTTATCAAGTATTTCAGGTACGGCATAGCTATTTTGAAATAATGGTCCCGAATTTCTCGGTGAATAAACAGTAAAAACTTTAACAAAGTTCTCCCTCTTTAGCAAACATTTGCTGATGGATTTCACAATAACAATTCATGTTTTCAGGATAAAATCACATGCAAGCTGAACATTCTATACAGTTTTCTGCCTTCGTTAAGAATGGGTTGGACCCAAACTTTTTTGGCATAGTTATTAAGCTATACTACATGTTCTGGTGTTGACAGGTCTGGACTTCTTCCAGAATGCTGTTGATAAAGAAGGCTACATAACTTCTGATGCTGGCTTATTTCTGAACAAAGCTGTTTGTCTGTTTTTAGAGACCCAACTCTGTGACCGGTTGCTTTATTTTATAGACAGGATGTATTCATTTTACTAGCTTGTATGTGTAATGTGGCAGGGTATCAAAATGGCTATCTGGATAACTGAGACAAATGGGAAAATTGAGTTGTTTGACTATTCTGAACTCTGGGAATGGCTTAAAAAGTATTTCCCCTGGCTTGTCATTCCCTGATTCCATTCACTGCCTTCTTTCCTTTTGTCTGGGCAGCACCGTTTTTCCAGGCAGGAGTTAATACATGGCCCAAGAGTCTTTTTAGCCAGTCAACCTCTCTCCAAAACCTAAATGCAGCCAAGTGAGGTCTCAGGAGTGAATGAGAAGTTGTTTCCAGCTAGTTCTTTGAATGCGTCCTTGCTTTAAAATAATAATAATGTTAAATCACCTCTTTTTGCACTTCTTTTGTGCAAAAGAATTTCTAGTTAAGCCCATTTCTTTATTTTAGGAGAAAGTTCTGGTGAATCTCATGGTCGAAGCAAAACCCATCACAATGTTGCTCATTGTTAAGTTCTGATTAACTTTCTCTCTCTACTGATGACTCACTCTCTTTCCAGCATGTGTAAATATTTAGTTTCTTTCATTTTCTGGAGCATATTCTGTAGAGCCCATTGCTGTAGTATCCAAGCAAATTTTCAACATCAACAATAATATACTAGTACACAAGAGCTTTTGTGACATTCTTCTTTTAAGGGTCTCAGACTGCTCAACTTCACCACCTCAGTATTCATAGAATGGCTTGAGTTGGAAGGGACATCAAGGATCATCAAGTTCCTACTCACTGCCGTGGGCAGGGCTGCCACCCACTGGGTCAGGCTGCCCAGGGCCCATCCAGCCTGGCCCTGAGCACCTCCAGGGATGGGGCACCCACAGCTCTCTGGGCAGCTGTGCCAGTGCCTCACCTCCCTCTGAGTGAAAAGCTTCCCCACGACACCTAATCTAAATCTTCCCTCTTTTAGTTTAAAACAATTTCACCTTGTCCTATCACTATCTACCCATGTAAAAAGCTGATTTCCCTCCTGTTTATAATCTCCCTTTAAATATTGGAAGACCGCAATGAGGTCTCCCTGCAACCTTCTCTTCTTCAGACTGAACTAGCCCAGCTCCCTCAGCCTATCTTCATAGGAGAGGTGCTCCAGCCCTTTGGTCATCTTTGTGGCCTCCTCTGGACCCTCTGCAAAAGCTCAACATCTTTCCTGTACTGGGGGCCCCAGACCTGGACACAGTACTCCAGACGGGGCCTCACAAAGGCAGAGGAGAGAGGGACAATCACCTCCCTGTCCCTGCTGGCCACCCCTCTCCTGATGGAGCCCAGGATACCATTGGCCTTCTGGGCTGTGAGTGCTCACTGCTGGCTCATGTTCAGTTTTTCATCTACCAGGACCCTAATGTCCTTCTCGGCAGAGCTGCTCTCAAGGATCTCTTCTCTCAGTCTGTATACATACCTGGGATTACTCCAACCCAAGTGCAAGACCTTGCACTTTGCTGTGCTGAACCTCATTAGATTCACACCTTACGGCCCACCTTTTGAGTTGTTGAGGTCCCTCAGGTTTGCATCCCTTCCTTCTGCTGTATCAACTGCACTACTCAGCTTGATGTTATCATCAAACTTGCAGAGGATGCACTCAATCCTCTCATCTATGTCAGATATAAAAGATGTTAAACATCAGATATTAAAGAGCACGGGTCCCAAGATGGACCCCTGGGGAACACCACTCATGACCGGCCTCCACCTGGATGTGGAGCCATTCACCACAACCTTCTGGCTGTAACCTTCCAGCTAATTCCTTTTCCACCAAATAGTCCACCCTTCAAATCTATATCTCTCCAACTTAGAGATATTTGCCCAATCTGCCTGATCCTAAGCACGCTGAATTAACATAATTTTGCGTTTCTTGAAGTTTTTCCATGAAGATCAAAACACCAATGTATACATTGAACTACAAACACAAACAGAAATAGGCAAAATAGCCCTTCTCCAGAGAAAGGCTTTTTTTCCCCCTACAACTAGTGGCTTCTACAGAGATTCTTTGTGTAGATATGAAATTGCAGCCAAGCCACCAAAACCAATTTTACTTGAAATTTCATGTCCCCTCATTCTCTAATTTGTGATACTCACGTAAAAACTAAAGAAAGCAAGACAAACAAAATACAACAAAGCAAAAAGCAAACCAATCAAACAACCAAACAAAAAACCCCACCACCCTCTGCTCCCCACAAAACAAGGCGTCTTTCTAACACTGTAGCTTCTATTGCTGGTGTCAAGGACAAATCCTCACTTTGTTTGACAAGAAACAGGAACAAATCGCTGGTTTGCTCTCTGGGCTCAGTCATGGCTGCCACTATCTTGCTGCCTGTCAGAAAGCCTTCCTTGTTATCTAATGATCACTAGGCATTTCTTCCTGTTCTGGCCCCTGTGAAGAACACGCTGTAATTCTTTGATATGCAGGAGGTGTATATCGTAGCACTGTTAAGGCACTCTGGTTTATATTTTCACTGCATGTTTGGGTGGGGAACGCTTTGTTGTTACTCAGTCATCTTGAAATCACTCTTAAGTCAAGCCAAGTCAACCAAAGACGCAAACAAAAGCGCTCATTCACAGAATCCAAGCAGGTGATGTGGCTTAAAAGGTTTATGAAAGACAAAGGAAGGAAATAGACACGGAGTTCACTTCATCTGTTTGAACTGCGGGACGGCTGAACTTGCCTAGCAGCTCACGCCTGAGCACCCCTGGTGAGGAGAGCATCAGGTAGGCAGCCTGATCACTCTCGTTTGCCAATGATCACACTCGCCTGCCAATGTTCTGATTACTCATGCACTGGCAATGTGCTGCACATCTATACTTTAGCTGCCAAAATTCCAGAAGGCTTTTCCTTTTCTTCATTATCTTCTCAGGCTGAGGTGCAGGAGCCCATAGGCAGGCAGATAGCTCCTGTCTCACGATGCAGTAGCAGTAGATCACTTTGAGAATAACAGGGCAAGCAAACTCCCTTTTCCCTCCTGCCCCCTGCACGCAGCTAGCCTGCATTTGCATCTCAAGTGACTTCCTGAGCCTTGGAATCACTTGAAATCAAGTGTTTTCCTTAGTGAGTTATACTACCAGGATGGCTCCTGAATCCACTTCATGCACCTACACAGTGCTGAAAAAGCCAGCGAGTGACCCAAGCCCTCCCTGTGCTACCACGGGCTGAATGTATATGGGTGTATATGTCTGCACACAGTCGTTGGCCCATGGAGTCACTCTGGTACCCAAAGAAGGGCATGTCATTACTTCTTTGATACAGCTGCAGGGTGAATACGTTGCACACCAATAGCTGTCAGTTATCACACTGGAAAACATCAGGTCTTCCAAACCCTGATTCTGTGAAGTGTCAGCGCATCTCAGCTTCACTCCTGAATGCCGAGATGAACTGATTTTTTTGAGGACTCATCTATATGAGCTTACAGTGACTGAAATAGTGCCTATTTATTACAAAGGGATGTTTTAAAAATAAATTAATATCTGTGAAGCACTCAAAGTGATATAAATGCAATAAAATTTTACCTATTTTTGGAAGGCTGAGAGCACGTAGTTAAATACACAACCACGATGGCTTCCCCCAAGGCTGGGTAAAGGTTGTACAGACTACCATGGTCTGTTGTGCAATCTTAGTACTTGCTCTTTCAGTATTCCTCTGAGCATTTAATTAGCAACAGAGATGAGTCCAAGCTACAGGATCCTGATCTGGATCCAATGTAGCTGAAATCTGAGGTAGCTCAGACGAAGTATTAATAAGATTTGTCAGAAATACTGTGTTCCTCTCCACCAGTGTATCCAAAATGAAAGACGATTACAAAAATCAGAGCAAAAGCGTATTGGAACCATCTGAGGGGTGCATGCTAGTGCAGAACTTAAACAGAAGATCTAAAAGTATAAATTCAATTTTGCTGCCATCTTTTAACTAAAAGCATTAACTTTTCTGCATTTGGCCTCTTCCTTACGACTGGCCCCTCTTTAGAGCACAGCGTCCCAGGAGCACGAGGCAATTCTGTAATAGCAATAGCACGTCCTCTCTGCTCCTCGCTGGTTCTTTTCTCAGAAATTCAGTTGCATTCGGATAATATGAGCCTGTTGACCTATGCTCTTCAGCAAAACACTGTGAAGCTGAGTAGTTGTTTGGACGTGTTAGCTGGTTGCTGCTGTGATTCAGTCTGACTTGTGGGAGCCCTTGGCAGAAGCTGCTTTCTCTCCCAGCCCTACCTATGCCGATGACTTGCACCACTGCTTGTCTTCCCTTAGTGCTCTGCCCTGCTCCAGGCCCTTCTTCACAACACAGCAGGGGATGGGAGGGAAATGCTGCCACTGTGCACCCCTAAAATTGACCCAGGTGTGTGTGTCTCTTGACAGCTTCTGAAGGCACTGAAGCATGAGAAGAGTATGGATATTTTAGAACCACTTTTGCTTTGTTATTGACATTCCTGCAATGTGAATGCAGTCCTGCTGTCTGTACAAGGCTTGTTGCATAAACAGTTAATAGATGGCTAAAAAATTAGAGATTGCTGACATCATATTGCTAAGTGTTCAGCAGGCTTATTACCATAGTCTCTAACTCTGTGGTTTAGATATTCTCTAGTATGGTGCCAGTAACAGACTAGAACATATGAATGCTGATTTTATTACTTACTCTGTTACATAGTGAACATTAATATAAAATATAACCCAAATGTCTCATTACTTGGACATGGGAGTTCAAGCTTAAAATTACACTTTGAAGGCAAAAAATTCATTCCAGAAGAACTGGAGAATAATGTGCACCAGTTCTAAGTACATAAATAAATTTATACATCTAAGAACAGGTCTGATTTTTTCAGAGTTGGCTGTATGTCATCATAGCCTCTGTTTTCTGACTTTTGGAAAAACACTAAGGAATTGCAATACCAGCAATAAATCGTACAAATGCATTTTCTGAGCATGGTCCATGCTGCATATATGCTGTTTTTTTGTTTGTTTGTTTTTAAGGCTAACCCACAGGTTTCATTAGGCAGCATTTGTAAGGTACTGCTAAATCTAGAATGTACAACTAACACTGGCAAGTTTTCCAGAAATTCAGGTATAGCATAGGCTTCATGATGGAAGAGGCTTCCTGTTGCACAAAGAGATAAACATGTGGACTCTTGGGGGCAAAGAAATGCTCTTGTAAAAAGGCAATAATAAACAGTTTTCTTATTGGTGTTTTCTTGTCTAAGTGACCTCAGTGAAGCTATGCTTGTTGGTGTTACTCAGTGTGACAAAGTGGCACGCAGCTGAAAAGCAATAACAGGAGAAATAACAGACATAAATTGCATTCATTTTGCAGTCAGGGTTCTTTAAAAGGTAGTTCCACATTATTTTGTTTAGGTCTCATCCTCACTGTCACCTTGGGGATGTCACTAACTATTTTGCGGTTTATTTTTCCACCTGCCCACAGAGAGAGAAAATATTTATGCAGTGTGGGAAGTGTCTTGAGATCTGTATATGAAAAAGGATTGTTCAGATGCATATAATATAACTTACATTCCAGTGTATATGACAGAATTTGTTCGACAGTTCCTTCCAAGTCAACACGTTCATTAACTTTTGTGGGTGGCTTTGTCTTTGGCTCTGGTCTGTAAGGTGTGTTGCTAGCACTGCTCAGTGTGTTGCTGAGCAATCGCAATGCCTCTATCGGTGCAGCCACGTCTGCAGGGCAGGCTGATATAAGCAGTGGTTTGCTGGACAAAGTCGTGACCTCCGGATGCCTTCCCACAGAACATGTGCAACTCTGCCCTAAGCCAACAGCACCTACATTTCCCTCTGGTCTGCTCAGCACCTTGCTAAAGCAGTGCATAACACTCAGAGATCTGCCAGGTAGGCTTCCAGCCAAGCCTGCTTTGAAAGACCCCTCTGGGCTTCATCTGCACGGATGCAGCACAGAGGAAGGTTAACAGCACACAGCTCAGCTCTCAGCCCTGCTCTGTGTAGGAATCTGATCAACTTCAGTGAGAGGCACACACTGAGAAACTGCGGGAGTTACTGCAGGCAGGAGAAATTGTAGAAGGAGAGATCAACGCTGATTTTAAAATATTATATTCACTTGTATACGTTTATGTAAGAGGTTGATTGCAGTTAGTAGAAAGACTTAAATGAATTCAACAAGCTTAAGATAGGATCCTACTTATTTTGTAAGTTTTAGCACAACGCTTTGCTAGTACAAAGTAAACTGGTTGAAGTACTTCCTGTGACTCATTGAAAAGTAAATGAGCTATTTAATACAGCTGCTATGTTCATTTCAATGGATCCAATTTAACACAAGCAGAATTATGTAAATCACTATTCGGCTGGAAGCAACTGATAAGATAATTGCTAAAACACCATTAACAGAAAAGCACTCCATGTGCAAAAGCAGCATTGGATTGATGCTTATTTAACTGCTGTGTGCTTTCATTTCTGGAACCTTGCTCCTCATTCTTACCTGTCTAATCTCAATAACGAGATGCTGTGTGCTTTTCTTTGTCATAGAGAATATTGTATGCTGCACTCCATATACTTGAGATGCAGTTAACTAGGCAGTAACTCTATCACTGAAAGTAAGAACTTTAAAAAGTATGTTCCACACTTCAAAAAACACAAAAAACCTCATCATTGAATTTGGATACCTTCTGCCATAGTTACGCAATAAACCTGAAACAAGAAGAAGTCCCAAATGCCCTTTCAAACAAGCTACAATGCTATACTGGGAACCCAAAGTGACAATGACTTCTGTGGATAATGGAAATGGAAAATGGAAAACTGAAATTCTTTCTTTGTAATTCTGCAGTCGTGACATAATTAGATATACGAGTAGTCACCTTACTTGAATCAGGCCACTGTGTAAAATGAAAACAGGAAAGTCCAGAGCATTTTAATTTAGACTTTATATTTCATTTAAGAAACCATGGAATTGCTTTCTGTTGAAACAACAAAGTGCAACCGAAGTTCTCAAAATGTAGGTGAGTTTTATATCAACGAAAAGCTTTTCCTGTCTTAGCTAATGTAAGAGAAACCTGAGCCACTAAAACCCTAGAAAAATGTCAAGGTCATTGCCAATAGCTTTGATGAGCAATAAAAAAGGGACACGAGAGCAGTCTAATGGTATGAGGACATCAAATATTAAAAAGAAGCTATCGATTTAAAGGTGCTATCTCTAAAACTAAGTAGCAGTAGCTACTGACCAAATGATACACCGTGTATTTCTGAAAATGTGTCCACCAGTCTATTAGTATTTATCAGGTATTCCCAAATGTCTTGTGTTACTTATTTTGTTTTGGTTGGCATTTCTTTTTTAATCAAGTTTTAAAAAACTTAATGAAGCAAGAGAGAAAACATTCCAGTTCTGCACACTATATTTCTATGTTTGGGAATATGTAGAAAAGATAGCAAATAACAGACACCTTTTTTATATCCCAGTCCCAAGAAGAAGCATTGATGCATAAACATATCCGTGTTGCAAGGATGTGCAACTGTGAGCTGCAAATACATGCAACTTTGCTGAACCCTGGAGAATTCTCCACAAACACAAGCCATGGAAGAGAAGTACACCCAAGAGATGGGATTCCCTCATTCGTTGTTCATAGGGGTTGGACTGCCAAAATGGGAAATAAATGAAGGGGTGAGGACTCTGAGCTTACCTCTTCAACTGTTCTTCCTCTGCTCCATCCCCAGATAAAGAAATGCACACCTACAAGACTTTACTGCTGGCTTGTCCAACAGATCCCTGTGTGTGGGACACTTGCTCATCACCATAAGATGGCCTGATCTTTCCAGCTGTAAGCTTTACCTGGAGAGAGAGCCATTGAAAGGTGCACTTCTTCCCTGGATAAGCGCAGTGAAGTCTCGTGCTTCTGCTTTGAGTAGTTACAGAAGGGACAGCAAAGTGAAAGCCATTTTTCTGAAAGATTGACCCTCTTGTTTGTTATGGGGAGGCATGAATTACTCCGGTTATTTCTGTAGGGCTTAAGGCTTTGCACAGATGTGGAAAAACTAAGGGAAATCCAGTTTTAATGTTTCAGGAAGCTAGAACACCTGTGGGAATGATATATTAACCAAACTCCAGAAAGTGCCAATTCCACGTGTCATTGGCTAAATAAGCTGACAAAGCTGTCACGAGCATCAAATAAGATGTATAGGTTGTATAAGATAGATGTTGGAGGAAACCAGCTCAGCCATTCAGCTAGTCACTGTGAGGTTACAACCCTGATGTTTTATGACAAAAAATAGATTTTAATGTGAATTGAAATGTGAAGTTTAGTCATTACAAACTATGGTGATTTCCATTTAGAAGAGCATTATCATCATTTTTAAATTAATATACAGTCTTTTTTTCAGAAGGTTATTATTTGCAAAAAGTCAAATACGTACTACAGTAATATTTACAAATACTGAAATGGGTCTAACATAGAGTCATAGAATGGTTTGGGTCAGAAGGGACCTTAAAGCCCACCCAGCCCCACCCCCCTGCCATGGGCAGGGCTGCCACCCACTGGGTCAGGCTGCCCAGGGCCCATCCAACCTGGCCTTGAGCACCTCCAGGGATGGGGCACCCACAGCTCTCTGGGCAGCTGTGCCAGTGCCTCACCTCCCTCTGAGTAAAGAATTTCTTCCTAACATCTAACCTAAATCTCCTCTCTTTCAGTTTAAAACATGCACTAGGTCCTCTGCATGACCTTTATTGATTGCACATATATGAGCTACAAAAGGTAAAATGTACTTTTTATCTCTGTCCCTGATGAAAATAACAGCAGTGTGCATTGGCATTGGGGATACATTCAATAATTCTGATGTTCAAGTGGCCTGAAATCACACATAAAAGTAAGACCCGTATGGCAGATATTGAAACCAGCCAGTATCTTCCTTTACCTGTAGGTACAGACCCTCCTGCCCATGTCCAGTGCAAGTTGTTTGCTCTTCAGGTCTGTGGATGTGTGTCCTTTCCCAGGCTGCCTGATGCCAAGTTGCAGCAGCCTCTGGCCCTAGGATTAGTATTTTTATGGTGTAATTAATTTTATACTCAAAGTTCAACTGAAGCGCACAACAGAATTTCAGGACTTTTAACTCAGCTCTCACAGGTGTAGCTGACTGAAAGGTAGGATTTTCTGTTGGTGGTACCTTGCCAAACCCTCAAATTTGGAAATTTCTCACAAACAAGAAATTGAAACCAACAATTCATTTCAGAAACAGCTTGTTTCCAAACAGAAATATGCTGCCCAGGTCACGCAGCATGTTGGTTTCACTGATCAGGCTGAGCCTGATCATGCTGCATGTGGGCATGAGGAGGCTGTGATTACGTCTGGGGCACCAGAGGCTTCTGTTCCTTCTTCCTGGAATCTCACTTACCTTGCTACAATCGCTACAAACTCATTTGGGACTAACATTGGTGTCAGTGTGAAGTTGTCTGTAAATTGTTTTAGGAATCATCCAATCTAAACATTAAAAACATCACACAGAGTAGCTACTTTTATTATTCTTGATAATTGAACTAGAAACATAATGGAATAATGCTGCTGATAAGAGAAATTCAGTTGTTACAGCTTACTACTAAATCCATGGCAGCAGTTTTATAATAAGAAAACACAGATTTTTCACAGGAGACCATAGATACTGATTGCTAAAAGAGGGGTGTTTTGTGTGATTTCAGAATCTATCACAATGAGATGCTCTGTATTTACTGTTATAGATAAAATAAATATAATTCATTTTCAGCATCAATGCCCCTGTGGTCTTCACAAATTAAGAAAATGCATGCACGAAGATACAGTGTTGTAGAACCTCCATCATCTTCTCGTACAGATGGGCCAGAGCAGATGTTGCTCTTGGTTCAAGCTTGTGCTTTCCTCGGCCAAACAACCTCCAGTGCCATTAGGCAGGCAACAAGTGACCCAGTGCCTTAGCAATGACAATGTGTAACCTGATGATTATTAGGCTTGTGTATAACCATGTAGGCCCCAATGCCCACTGCTGTTGGTTGTCTCTAGAACCTTGTCTGTAAATCTGCTGCCAAAGCAACCAGAACTGTTTCAATTTCAAAAGGTCATCCTCTTTTAATTAAAAATCTGATAAAAATCAGGCCATGAAAGAATATGTGTTTGTTTTTTTTTTCATGTCAGATAAGGTTCAAACAAAACCTTTTTATCTTGCTCCTGCTGACATGTAAAGCCGAAGTTCATAACTCTTGTTCTGCTACACATACTGTAAACCGAAGAATAATTAAATAACACAGGCTCATACAGTATTATCAAAAATAGTGGAGAAAATTTAATTTACTAATTGTCCTATATAAAATAAGGAGATGGCATACGTAAAACCTTTAAGATGTATTAGGTAAAAAGGAGTTTGTTCATTTTTAACATTTGTTTTATTTTTCAAATCTTGCAGTAAGCAACACGCTTACTTTCTTGCAAAAATATTGGGTAGCTGTAGTAGCCTGAGTGACACAGCTGGAAGTCTGAGTGGTTTTCTGCCAAAACACACTTTTGGCTGGTGAGAACACGTAGTTTAGAAAGCAGATTTATCTTCACACATTCATTGCATACTGATGAAAAACAAAAACAAAAGAATAGAGAATCTTGTATTTTGATTGCCTTAGAAATGAAATCCACAAACTTTACACTCCTTTTAAGTAAAGATGTAAATATTACTCCAGGAGTGCCCAGATTTTGTGCTAACTTCTTGCTTAGGATGAACTTCTTTCTGCACGGGAGAGGGAAATTTCTTTCTGAAAGTCTGTAACACAGCATTGACGCTATCTTAAAACAGCATTTCTTGTCTTTCATCTCTATATGTGTCTCATTTTAGGATGCTGCTGAACAAGAGAGATTATGCATAAAGGAAAGATTATAAAAGATTGTTTAAAATGTTAAGACATACTAAAATAGTTTCAAGTACCAAGAAGAGCTTTCTCACTAAATTCAGGGGGACTGCTCATGCACATACAGTAACTGATTGCCTTAATGTATCCTCTCAACTCAGAACAATGGGGTTTCTTTGGTTTTTTTTGCATGCTTAGTTTGTACCCGAAGGATGATGGGAGTCTTTGTGGAGTGCTGAAACGCAAAATCAATGTAACGCACTTAAGGAAAATAAGTATAAATAGAAGATATTAATATAGAAGTGGATTAAAACACTGGAGACTGTTGTATGAGAAATAACTCCTCACTAGCAGTGGTGTGGAAGCAATGACCTATCTTTTAAGTTCATTAACTCTAAAAATCTAGAATTCTATGTGACATTTTGTGACTTCCTGCTTTCTTCCTATAGCCCCTAAAATAATCCAAATTTATATTTATCACTTATTATTTTTAACTCCAGTCTTTTCCTCCCACTGCACGTTTTGCCCGGACTTTTAAATGAGGCCAAAATTACAAGAATAAAGGGTTAGTTGGGTTTAAATATATATATATAT
>WBMW01003842.1:398727-422229 GCA_013396635.1 Penelope pileata | reverse complement strand
AGGGGAGGGAAGGGGAGGGAAGGGGAGGGAAGGGAAAAAAGATGATAATTTGTTCCTAGATTAGTAGGTGAAACTGGTCAACAGACCATGAAGTACCTCACACTGTGCATGGGTAACTAATAGATGCACGGTGACAACTTTTGGGCTTGTGCATCCTCAGTGGCTAATGAACTTCTCAGGAGGATGCACTCAAGAAAGGATGCACCAAGTTCCTTGCAGTGCTCTGCAGGGCTGCCATTATTTATTGCAGAATTTNAAATAGAAGATATTAATATAGAAGTGGATTAAAACACTGGAGACTGTTGTATGAGAAATAACTCCTCACTAGCAGTGGTGTGGAAGCAATGACCTATCTTTTAAGTTCATTAACTCTAAAAATCTAGAATTCTATGTGACATTTTGTGACTTCCTGCTTTCTTCCTATAGCCCCTAAAATAATCCAAATTTATATTTATCACTTATTATTTTTAACTCCAGTCTTTTCCTCCCACTGCACGTTTTGCCCGGACTTTTAAATGAGGCCAAAATTACAAGAATAAAGGGTTAGTTGGGTTTAAATATATATATATATCTGTGAAATACTTAGTATGGTATAGTAGTGTAAAGAGTTATGTATGTATCAGTGAGTGAAGCATGCCCCTGTACCAGGAGATGAAGCAAATGTAACTTTTGACTTTCCCACAGATCGCTCAATTAAAAAGGAAGGGAAGGGAAGGGAAGGNTAGGAAGTGACCTCTGGGTCCATCAGGCCCAACCCCTGTCCAAGCAGGGACACTGAGAACAGGGTGCCCAGGGCCACGTCCAGGTGGCTTTTGAAGAACTCCAAGGACTGCAGTGCCTCTGGGCAGCCTCTGCCAGCGCTCCATCCCACACATCATGCCCACTCCTTCTTGTCTTGTCACTGGGCACCTCTGAAAAGAGCCTGGCTCTGTCCTCTCTGCACCCTCATTTCCAGCTATTTGTAAGTAAGATCGCACCCTGAGCCTCCTCTTCTGCAGGCTGAACAGCCTCAGCTCTCTCAGTGTCTCATAAGAAAGATGTTCCAGTCCCTTGATCACCCTGGTGGCCCTACATTGGACCCTTTCCAGTATGCCCATGTCTCTTGTGTACTGGGGGGCATATAACTGAACACAGTACTCCAGGTATGGCCTCACTAGTGCTGAACAGAGAGGGAATTTGGTGTGGCTAATCTATATATTCCGGCTTCAGTGCAGGCCGTTTCCCTGCCTCGTGATGTGGAGCACATTCAGTGTTCCCACCCAACTGCCTGGCACAGAAGAGCCAGCTGGTGTGACAGAGAGGAGTAAATCCCTTCTCAGTTCTGTGCAACTCTGTCACTCATCTGCGCCGGACTCCCTCATAGTTTCATTTCTCTCAGAGTTTCCCTAAGACACATTTCTGTTACTTCCCTTTGATCTCGCCACCACCACGCCTCCCAGCAGTGCAGGTGCAGCTTGGGCAGAACAGCCCCTGAACAGAGAAACACGATCAAGGTGGCCATTACCATGCACACAGGAGTCCCTGCATGCTGGAGGTGAGTCACGCCAGAGAGGCACACCTTCCCCTTTAGCAGCTCTTCTTACCCTCCCAGGCCTGAAATGTCCATTGAAACTTTTGTTGGGTTGGTTTGGTTCTCTTTTTTTTTTCATAGAAAACACTATGGATGAGCAAAGCATCTTGTGGAAAGCATCTGACATCCTTAAAGAAATTGGAAACTTTTCAGGATGCTGAAAGCCTAAACAATTAATTATGTCGACTGAAAATAATTGGGTTTTGAGAGAAAGCATTTCTACTTTAAAAAAGGCTTTTTGATGTCTTGTCACACAGACAATAAGTTTGTCTACTAAGTGCTGTAGAAAAGAAAAAAATATGGAAAAAAAATAGTGTGTTGGACTCACAAGGAATTCACCCCCCCAAAAAAAAAAAATCTTTGTGTGTGCCCACCTCGAATAAACATAAGGCTTTTTTGCAGAAATCTGTACGAGATTGTCCAGGGAATTTGATGTAACGTGTAGTTAATCATTGATCATCTTCCAGTGTAAAGCTGCATGTAAGTGTAAAGTTACATGACTTGGTGAGTAGCATATAGGGGAAGAATGTAATAAGTAAATATTTAGCCACCAGCTTATTATTTTCAGTTGTATCATGTAGAGCAAACAGTACCGTGTACAAGTTCCCACTTCCTTAATAAGAAAAAAAGGCGGTAATGCCAACAAAAGATTTTTTATTTTATTTATTTTTTTCAGAATAGTAATGTGGTTATAGATTTTTTGTGCTTCATTTATTAAACAAAGATTCCTCCTTTAGTGCATAGCTTAGGTGTTGCCTTTGTTTGCAATAATTCGTATGCTTTCTTTGAAAGGTGTTCGAAATAATCTGTTATGGAGCTGCCTATAAAAGAGAGGAGAGATGGCTGTAAAACAACCTCGAAGCATACAAAAATCAGTGTTTTAAAAATGTTCAGGGCACTTTACATTTGAGTGTTTCCTTTTAAATCCATTTTCCAGTATACAATCTATGTGCTTTAAAATGTTACATGCTGCTATTTTGAAAACAAGGAGACTTATGATGATCTCACGGCATGATTTATAATTATAAATGTAACCACAGATGCTCCATTTTCTGAGGATCCTCCTGAGAATCAAAACACCAAGAATTTGATCTTAGCACCTGCACCCAACCACAGCCTTGGAAATATGCGTCATTATGTAATCAACATGAGCAAGCCATTGAGTCGAAATTGGGAACACCCAAACTGGCTGTGCACATTCTGATGGAAAGACAAGGAGCACTGGTATTGGTGAGTTATAAAGCACACAGAACCCATTTTTTACTGAAAGTAAAATGATAAAAGTATTAACTCAAGCGACTTCAGCTGTAACATAACATCTTTATCGGCGGTATGTAACTTCAGATACATTCTGGTGCACAAGCAGGTGTTTTTCTTTATATACTAAGTTTTCTAGCTGCAGTACTAAACTCTTTCAAGAGCACTGATTTTGTCAATTGTTCAGTATCTGATAATCGCGATTCTTCCTTCTACCGTTTTTAAGCTCTCAGGCATCTGGGCAGACAACTAGAAGAAGTCGTTAGACATAGATGACTAATCACATTCCAGTAACAGTGAGGAGCCAACAGTCAAGCAAAGCACTCTGAAAACAGCAAACTACGTCTACAGCGATCGTGATGAATGTGTGAATTACAGGTAGGAAGATCTTTGTGCAAGAAACCCAGCCTCAAAAGCACAATAACCTCATGGAGCTGTCAGTAAATGGAGTATCCTTGGTGTCCAGCAGTTATTTCAAGTCACTGAGTGAGCTTAGTGGAAGCGTAAGCAGGCTCAGCATAGAGAGATCTGCAGTCTGATCTGACCAGCAGTGCAGGTGACCCACCTAGAAAGTGCTGGGCTAAGCAACATCCCTAGTTCAAGCATCAGCTCAAGTATCAGCTGATAGGACCCACCTTGACTTAAATAGGACCTAATGGGCATTAACGAGACTGTCTGTGAACGAGCACTGCCCCAGGGGAACACTTGAGCTATAACTTCAGATAAGAAAGCATTAAAGGTAAGCAAATGTGGTGAAGAAAGATGAGTAGAGAGAACAGATATAAATTAAGGCTATATGATAACACCAGTGGTAGCACAAAGCTGTATGTGTTACTGGGTGGCACGCTCAAGGTGAAGTATTTCCCCCACCCCTTTCTAGAGATATTTGGAAAATAAATTTACCAGTCATAAAGCATACAGAAACCTGGATGGTCTCTGGGTTCTCCCGGAGCCAGCCTGGCACTTGATTAAATGTATCCCCAACTCCATCACAGTGTTAGATTTTCATTTCCTTGTGTTGGTCTGAAAACATGGAGATGAGACAATTACTTTTTCACACTGCTGGTTGAATATATGACTAAATGGAATAAATGTGTCATAGGCTGAGGTTATTTTTAGGTCAGTGTTGGATTTCCTCCACTATTTCTTCCTGAATCATTCCACTTAGGTACGCTCTTAAAGAAACATCAGAAAAACTTGTTTGTACAATGCTTCTGTGGGCCACAGTGCTCCACATTCAGCTACCCAGGTAGAGAGAGAAAGTAGATCTGCAAAAAGAACTTTCCCTCTGTCACCTTGGCCCAACAAGTGGCTTCAAGTCCAACAGTTTACCTGGCACTTCTTTTTTTATATACAATATATTTGAAACTCCTGTGAGTGTGGTAAGCTTGAGTCTTAATGCTGATTTATTACAACAAAAATCAGATTTTCTATGAGATATTTTATTATAATTCATTGCTGGTGTCTACTTAGCCGCAGGTTACCTCATTATTTATGTCCTTATGCCAAGCTGCTAATCATTTTATGTCATGTAGTTGCTGGGGTTCAGCTAGGCACAGCAATTAAAAACATCTGAAAAACAAAATCTAGTCTCTAGGTTTCTTCAGCCAGACAACCACTGCTGATGCTTTTTAATGTGTTCATTTCACTAGACTTTCAAAAACTGATTTTTGTAGTAAATCCAGACAAAACTGCAGTGTTTCTTCCCTGAGGATGTCTGCACAAGGCTAGGAAAGCTTGGATGAGCAAGCCTCGGGCTGAGCCTGCTTGCTGGCGGGGCTGGTCGGGGGTCACACTGTGGCTGATGGGGATGTTCCCTCCATCCCACTTCACCCCGGTAAGGAATTCCTGCTGTAATACCACAGCAGCAGCCGATGGCATCAAGCTGCTCCCCTGATGGCTAGGGATGCATTTTTTAGAGGTCAGCTGGTAGCTGGATGAGAAGGTGAAGCTGGGTACTCTCTGGAGCATCCTCCCAAGCCTCCCACACCAGAAGCCAAGCGTGCAGCCAGAGGCAAGCTTGCAGCATCCTCGCTGCTAGCCCACTGGGAGAGCTCGTGCTGACACTAAGTAGGTGCTGAAGAGGCCTGCTCTGGCTGCAGGAGCACGGGCAAGCCACGGTTTGACGCACCCGGGACACCCCACCCTTGCAAAGGCGGTGGTGCAGGCCAAGGGAAGCGGGATGGGATGCAGCTGTGGGGCTCAGCAGCGAGTAAGCGCTGCTAGGCCACTCCCTAATGCATCCCATGGGCTGCAGGCTCCTGGGACTTGGGTAAACAAGGGCCCTGGGCCCTTGCCGAGTGCTGGTTACTCTGAACGGTGAGTGCATGTTGAAGAAATTAATTAATTTACTTTATCACTATAAATTAATTCACTGCAAATGCACAGAGTCACTTCCTATTACAAAAGCGATCCACTTTCAATCTCGTCGTTTAGGTTCTTCCATTTTCTCCAGCTCTGAAATATCTCAGTGCACACAGGAGGCCAGAGAGATTTCTAACATTTTAAAAGTGGGGCTCTTTTCAAGGAGATCGGCTTAGGGCAAGTAGGAGACTTCATTTCTTTTTCTGCGTCCTCTAAAGCAGAACAGTCATGCTAGTTTTGTATTTATTTATTTAGAAAAAAATACATCTTCCCCGTACTAAAAACTTCTCTGCCAAATGTTACAGTTTACCAATAAACACCTCAAACCAAGGCTTTGGAATGGAAAGGCTGACAGACCAACGCTAAAAATGTCAGACACTGCACTCTTACACTGTTTCTCTTGCACGTATCTTTCCAGAAGAAATGGATGTGGCAAGAACTGAGCTTTGCCTATGCGTTCACTCTCAAAAGTTCTGGTGTAAAACATCCGGTTTAGCTGGGAGGCTGAAACCTCCCTCTCCTGAAACCAGCAAGGGGCTGGAGGTTTGCAGCTGTACATGTGACGCAGAAATTCTAATAGCTTTAGAGAAAGAAGAACTGAAATTGGCACATTCACCTTGTAAATATGATTTGATAATTATCTGTCTGTGATCTCGTGTAATAGTTTTTCCTTCATATTGCAATATTTTTGTTTCAATACTTTGATATTGGCTCACTGCTTTTATTTACATATCCTGATGTAACCAGAAAACACTAGTCTCAGAAAATAATTTCCTTCAGTAAATATGGGATGCTTTCCTTCTGTCACCTAATCGTATTTCAGAATTAAAGTGTTTAGTTTTAGAAATGGAAGGTTCTTATTGCAAACTTTTTACTGTACATAGTGGACATTGCTAGAAATTTGCTAGGAAATGAACAGTTAGAAAGGCACTGCTGAGAATACCAAGCATTTTAGCAACTACTGTTCTATTTAGTAGGAAGATGCAGCATGCCAAGCCCTACCATAAATCAAATGGATTTTTGAATTTCCAGATCAGGCAGTTTCCCTAATACTTCACTGATGGGATCACAAAAAGTCATGAAGTGATTTTCCTCCTTGTATGTTCTTGGGAACTTCGGCAACGATCAGCAAAGAATCTGTACATGTAATGTTTCTCAAAGAATTATGCAATGCTCTCAATTGACCAAAATGTGAATTACAGAAACAGGGTATGATCATCTCTAGACTAGACATAGACTAGGTGTTCAAAACTCTGTGAAATCATCCCCTCTTCTAAATTCCCCACTCCCTGCCACCCCTGGCAGACCCCTCTACAGCCAGAACTGCTGGTGGCCCACAGAAGAGGAACTACTGCAATTCTTGTATGGCCCATTTCTTCTCCACTGGTTGGTTTTTTGTTGTTACGTTAAGGAGCTTTTGGATAGAAAGTGAAATACAGTTAATGCGCCTAACAAGACTTCTAAATGTTTTGAACATTAGGGGAATTCTTTGAAATAGTAAACCAAATTAGAAGTAGGATTATGAAGAATACACTTCAAATTTTAGCTTTTCTTCACATGGTCCACATTAGTCAGAGGCCTTTCATATATCTAGCGGTTTCATCGCTACTTATTGCCTTCTTTAAATAATGTTCAGCTCATTTGTTATCTTCCTTTAAACTGTATGCCTGACGAGTTAGCAGAACTGAAATGTTCTTCTCTGGGCTGGACAGTTTAAACCCTTTTAGCTCTAAAATCCTGAAAACCCTTAAGTTAAAAATGATCATAAAGTGCTTTGCAAGGCTGTGGACAGAATGTTCAAAGTCACCTTCCTATGATAGAATAGATTTGGGCATCCACATCTGGATTTAGATGGTTAGGACAAACAGCCTCTTTTTTGCATGCGAGATGGTCAATGATGAGCAGGCACCTGGCATTTCAGAAGTCCATCTTCATTTGTATGCCTAACGTCAGGGGCTTGTAGAGCTGAAAGGTCAGGCTGCTATGCAGCAGAGTATGGTAGCTGCCTCTATAGAAATTGCCATGGCAGTTACCTAGCATATTTCATTTCAGAAGCTAGAACTGTTTACCAAGTGAAAACACCAGAAGAATTTGACTTGTTTAACCTTTGTGTGGCTCTTAGACTGAAAATCAGTTCTGCTTAATCTTTAGTAAGCACAAGTGGTCATAGAAATACCCGAGGACCTATTGTTGCTGGAGAAATGAGCTCCGCTGAGGGAGGAAACCTATCCTGTATGTAACACAATTTCCCCAGTCTCCAACAAGCCATAACTACTTGAAGAGGGTGGGTTTCAGAAAGGTTTTCAATACAATTTCTAAGCTGGCAACATACGTTACATCTGTAGTTAGGTCATTATTCTGTCCCTTGAAACATCATGGGCAGTTGGCCAAGAAAAAATTAGATGACTTTACACACTATTGTGAAATCCTGTAATTATTTAAAAAATGTTAGAAGTTATCTTGGCAACACTAGATACAACTGAGCCAAGAAGATGTCATAACTGGAATACACAGGAAATAAACTATTTTGTATTATATGCACATCCCAAGTTAGTTTCACAATACTCCTTGGAATTGTCATCAGTTATTGAGAAGAAAGCTCGCAAAATTCACTTGTTAAAAACTCTAATTTGGGAGACAGGAAGGTCATCAAAACATAAGGATACCATTATTGAAGAGAAAAGTAGGACAGTTTACACTGACTGTTGATCTTTTCTGCAGGAATTCTATCCATCTGCACACCTTCATGCTGAAGTTTCTGATGACTTCTTTTAAACTTTGGTAACTGAGGTCTATCCCAGTCCTACAGCAAAGCCTCCCTCACTGGGTACCCATGGAACTACAATGTCCAGGTTTACCACACTACTCGATGTTCTTAAGAGCACACACCTTTTTCATCTGTTTTCAGTAGGACTTTGCTGTCTTTCGGCATCTGGCATCGATCCACATGCTGACTGCCTCAGCTGGAAGCACAGCTCTTCTCAGAGGGGACTGACTGGCCTCCCAGTCCTGTGTTTCCACTTGAACAGCCAGTAGACATCTGTAGGAAAAGCACTGCGCCGCAGTAGCTTCTCTCCCCACACAAGATTCAGCACATTGTGAACACGGGAGTGAAGGAGAAGTTTCCTCTGGAGCCTGCTTATCTCAATTAGACTCCACGCCTCTGATCTGCTCTAGCCTGTTTTCTTCATCCCAATGTCTCCTTGTCTTTAATCTTTCCTGCTTTTGGTTTCTTGTGTGCGTACTGTGTGGCTAGGGCCACACATGAGAAAACACGTTACTAAGATTGCTTTGACCTTTCCAGGAACATGTTATGATTCAAATAGATAAAAACAGGCTTTAGAGAAGATGCCTGACCAACCACTTCTTAGTTTAGCAATAAAGAGATCCAGATAGAACTGCAATCTGCCCAAACACGGTAGGGCAGAGTTCTTTGGGTACAGACCAGCACTACCAGGACTTGAGTTGTCCCCACACACAATGAGCTCCTGAAGTCTCCATCCAAAGAGTCTCAGACAGCATCCTGGTATTCTTCTGACGTTTAAATAAGAAAAACAAAGTAAAACAACCCTGAAGTGGATGCCATATAATTTAAATATAGTTTAGACACTGTGAATTAATTGAAACATTTTTAATAGCTCCCTAAGAAACCATTGCCTCCTGTAAGTGTTTTCTTATGTCTGTGTCCACAAACTGGAAGACAGGCCCAAATTATCATTAATCTCCATCACAAATATTTTATCCATCTAATATTAACCTAAATATACATTATTTTCCCAGCCTTGTACTGTGGCCTGGTAAACCTTCAGCGATTTGTAACCTCCCTTTGGGAATCGTTGACTTAAGCAATCACAGTAAAGGCCCAGATGTCTTAGGACAGGATACCTGGAACAAGATGCATTTTCTATTTTCCTTTAAACTAGACAGCAGTATCTTATACAAGGAAAATTGTGTTGTTCTATTTTTCAGATGTTCAGAATTTAGTGACATAGTTCTGTTCAGGCACCAGGTTCTGCCTGACTCCTGCTCCCATGCAGATCGCAAGGTTTCTCAGCACCCCGGAGCGCTGCACAGGTTTTGCACGTTGGGCATGCTATTTCTTTGGGATTTATATTCATGACATACAGATATTTATTAGACATATATTTAGATATATTAGACATATACTTAGCAACCCCCCAATCGTTCATACATGCATCAACTGAACATAGGGTTTTATTTGTCTGACTTTTTTGCGGTGACATCGTGTTCCTTGTAAAGTGAATCTCCATACAAGAAGCCTGAGTACTTAACAGTACTAAACAGTACTAAATACTGGGACAGAAGCATCGTGCTGAGAAAGATGTAACACAGTTTCATCACCAAAACTGAAATGAAAGCAAATGCCATGGGCTTATTAAGAACATACCTGCTTCTGTGACTGATCCTTCAACGCAATTTGAATATTGAGCCACAAATGACTAACTAGCTGCACATTTGGTGCTCATTATTTCAAAATGAAGGAATTTACTAGCAGTTACCACACAGCAGTATCTGGCATTACCACTTTTAACTAAATTTAGAACAGGAAATGACCGCACCAACTGACACAGCAGTCCTAGGAGCATAGCAAGCCCAGATTGCCACTGGAAGGAGCGGCCCTGCCTCACCCCCCACCCCTGCTGGCTCCCGCTCCTGCCCCTGAGCTCTCCACATGCGCAGCATCCCGTGTGGCTCCTCAGCACTAACCCGGGTTCACGCCACCCTTGTGAGCAACCCTGAATCATCAGGAGGGCACACAAATAGCTTTGTTGCTTTGGTTTATTTGTTGCTAGGTTTATTGTACCTTAAGGTAAACACTTTCAAGACTTTTGGTTTTCAGCTATCGACTGTGAAAATAAATCCCAATTATCCAGGAAGGCTTAAGCTACAAAGTCTCTTTTTGTCCCTCTGGTCACACAACAATAGTTTGAGGACAGAGCTGTAACATCTGCTTCCAGGATTAGATGCGGATTAGATGAATTACCAGGGCCTAAAAAATCTATTATCTTTAATCTGATAAAATCTTCATATTTCAATAGACACGTCCATATTTTTAATGTTACACTGGAGAGCCAGCACACAAAAAAGAACGTGAAGTGTCCATAAACTTAAATAAAACTGTAGACAGCAGGCTACCGTGAGAGAAAGACAGTTTTATTAGCCTTCCAGAAAAACAGACATTTTTTCAGGCTTCACAAAAAAACAAAGGGCCTTTTTTTTCCATGCAAAATGCAATTATTGGACTTTGAAACGTTTCCTTGGCAAAATAATCAAGTTAGGATGTGCAAATCATGCTTTCCAACTTAAGTAATTTGTGAAAATGCTTCATTAGTCTACGGTAGAATTTTATTGTCATAACAGTGTCCAACTGCCATGTGAATCATAATAAATGTGTGGTTTCCGAACCACCTCATGGCTCTAGGGCAATACCCTGCACCCCCAGGTACCTGTCTCTCACTAGGAGAAGTTTGGGGGTCAGCCCTCCTCTCATTCAGAGCTATTTTAAAAAAGCTAACTAAACTCCATGGAGCTAGGAAAACAGAATACTGAACTTGGAAGCAGTGCACTGAGCTTACGTGGCAACGTTTTGGCATCAGGGGCTACAGGGGTGGCCTCTGAGGAGCCTGGGGCGGCCCATGGTGGAGCAGATATCCACACTGCAGCCTGTGGAGGTGGATATTTCCTGAAGGCACGGCAGCCCACGGACAGCCCGTACTGGAGCAGCTTTCTCCTCACAAGAACCATGGGGGGCTCATGCTGAGTAGACTTACCCTGAAGACTGTGGCCTGTGGAGAAAATCCATGCTGGAGCAGCTCATGAAGGACCACAGCCCATGCTGGAGCAAGGGAAGAGCGTAGGGAAGACAGAGCAGCTGAGAAAACTGTCATGAATGAGCCACAAACCCCCACTCTCCATCCCCCTGCACTACTCAGGGGAGAGGAGGTCAAGGAATTGGGAATGACAGAGTGAAGACGAGCCTGAGAAAAACAGGGGGTGCAGGAAAGATGTTTGAGGGTTTTTTATTTGTTTCTCACCATCCCAACTCTATTTTACTCGGCAGTAAATTAAATTAATTTTGCCTGAGTTGAGTCTGTAACTGATCACCCTGTTTCTCAACCCACAGGCTTTTTCACCTTATTTTCTCCCTTGTCTTGTTGAGGAAGGAGATTGAGGGAGCAGCTGGGTGGGTGCCTGGTGGCTGCCAAGCTCAGTCCACCACATTGGACCATTGTTACATACAGTCTGATCTGTTCCAAGCAACTGTCCTTATGTCAAAACTGTGTCTTACTGAAGCAAGCTCCATGTGTCAGATGACGATGATCTCAGCTGCTCATCAGCTTTGGTTGGCAATATTATTTTCAGGCATGAAACCCAGTGGTATTTTGTCTCTTTTAATTATTTACTTGTTTTTGTGAATACAGTCATGGGCATTTGGCTGACCTGGGAACCTAGTACAATCTTTCCAGGTCTGTTTCCATTTGAAGGGACCTTTCTGAATAAGAACAGCTAAACAAAACTCCTCTTAAGATCTTAGTGATTCGTTAGCAAACCAAAGAGATTAATACAAAGTGGCATAAAGAGGTGTCTGCTGAAGACTTTTCTTGAATGTACAAGTGACCACCACTGGACCTTTCCTGAAAGGCAGAACAAAGTGCTGTCAACATGAGTGCAAAAAGGAATCTATAATCAGTGTAGTAACCAAAGAATGACATAATTTGGAGAAAATGCATTTTACACAGATAGTAAAAATGAAGTCATATGCATTTGTTTTCTGCATAAATCTCATTTGTTCATGAAGGAGAGACATATAGTTCTTCAATTTTGCCATGTATCTCAGCTTCAAAGTCAGACTGCAGTGCCATCGAACATGGAAAGTACCCGAGGTAGTCAAAGACTATCCTGAACAATGAGTCTATCTCCATTCCAAAAGACTGGGCTAAGTCCAATTCTACATCCAAAATACAAATACAAGCAAGGAGTTTCAGCTGTGTACAGAAGATTCGCACAAGGCCTAGTAATCACTTAAATAATACCTAAGTTCTCAGAACAGATATTTAACACAGCAAATTATCCATAAGCTTTCTCCTGGCGTTTTGAACAGGAAAAAATTGTACTTGAAATATGTATGCTATTATACAGAATCTGTTTTTTGCTGTGGTTTTTTGTTTGTTTGTTTGTTTGTTTGTTTGATTGTTTGTTTGTTTTTAGAATAATATAAGGATTCAGGACCTTGCTAAGTACTGTTTTAATCTTGGAGGTAATAAATTTCAGCAGATTGTGTCACAGCCATGATCTGTTTGAAGGTGATAAAAGATAATTTGCAGGGAAAAAAAAGTTTAGGGACTACAAAGAAGGAACCTTGGCAAAAGAAAATTGATATGAGATAGTTAAAATACAATGACATAGCAGTTCTGGCAGCTTCAGTTTTATTTCCCTGCACTGCAAATCCAGTGCCATTATTTGTCTCCACATTTCAGTTTGCCACGTCTTAATGCTACCAGACTGAGCCAGGACTTGATGCAAAGCACATACATGTAAGTAGTGTTTTGAAACAAGGCAAACTTTGAGAGCTTTGGAGCAAAACTTAGGGTTACATAAAGTTATGAAAAGTTCTGACTTTGTTTTCTCTAGATCTGTATCTTCCAGCAATTTTACATGAAGAGACCGTAGTAGTTTGTTCATAAGTTTTTTTGGCACTGCTGCAAAGCGGACTAGAAGATAAAAACACTGCTTTCTACATATTTCTGTTTTCTCTGCTCATAAAATAAAGCTAACCTAATCCAAAATCTTAAAGTTGCTCCTTAGCATAAAGAAATACAGCAATATCATCTTTCTTGTAGCATGAATATATGAATATAACTGTTTGCTTCAGGGACAAATTTTGTTAAGAGTTTGAAGACACTGTGAAAGACACGAAAAGCATTCCTCAAATCGTAAGATATACAAAAGTGAGGACCTATATGCTCAGTAAAATGCCCATTTGATATCAGTACAATAATTATCATTTAGATGACATTCTATATTAAAGTGAATTCTATTTATTCAAAGCTGGGCTTAGGAGAGTACAATTTTGTCTCTCCCACAACTGGCAAATTACTGCAGTTAGCTGAACAGCAAAAAGGATGGGGAGGAAGAGTGAACTGGAGACATTAAAGATAACATAGTAAGTAATGTCAACAAGCAATAGGAGTAAATAAGGCTTCAAAAATAGAAAAACATTTGTAGAAAAGAAACAAGAGTCTAGAATCAGAATGACAGTTTTCTTTAAAATGTTTTATACTCTGTGGAGTTTCACTCTGCTTATCCCAATGGAGGCTCTGATCCAGATAAATATGTATAATATCTGAAAAATAGGGCAAATAGCAAGAAACCCTGGAAAAAGCAAAGTCAAGCCCAAAAATAATGGTTAAGGGATTCAATGCAGAAAAGCCAAAAAGTTGTAATTCTTTAAATTAAAAACAAAATGAACAAACAAGCAAAAAAACACCACTGCTTCTATTATATATACGTGTTATTCAATTGAGTAATTTCAGTTGGAAGAACATATTTTTTTAAATCAAGTTGCATGAAAGATCTAGAACTTCTAAGAAGACTTTCCAAACTATTTGAGGAAACAGGCACATAAAGGAAAAAGAAAATGTTAATTTCCTGTCACTTGAGCCTTTATGTGCTTCTTTTTTTATCTCAATCCAATATTATTATAGGTTCTTTAATATTTAATGTTGCAAAGGATTTGACCTAGGTAGAAACAAGAAGTGATTTTCTGCATAGAGCATTCAAAATGTCAGTCAAATTACAACTAATGGCAGTGCTGAGGTTTATTAAAACTCCTGTGGTTCACTTAGCCAAAGAGCTTTCTGGCTCCACCAGGAATGACATATTGTCATTACTGTTAACATTTTAAAACATTAAAGAAAAAAGTTATTTTGTATAAAGCAACTGATATATACAGAGAAAGGTCAAAATATTATTTCTCTCCTATACAGAAACAGTAAAATAACTGTCTGTCTTTATATTGTCCTTTTCCATCAGACATCAGATATGCCAATAGAGATTTCAGCACATCCCAGTGGAGGATCACCAGCCACATCTTGCCTCCATGGGATGGCTCTTACCGTGTATACTGTCTGCTCCTACCCAGATGTAAGCACTGCTAGAATGGAGCTGAACTGTGGGTGATGGCCTGGCTGTGCACAGCTGTCCCAGAAGCTGTCACCTCGGTAACACTTGAAATTCCAGTCTTCACTTCAGAAATTATTTATTGTGTAGTCTACATGCATTAAACTCCAGAGAGCTAGACTTCTGCTTTCCCTTAATCCTCCCACAGAATGCCAGTATTACCAGCAGGGTTTGTGACTTACACATGTATATGGTCTTGAGTCCTAAACAGATCCCCAGGGGAAAGACTCTCCATAGAATCATAGAATCATTTGAATTGGAAGAGACCTTCAGAGGCCACCTGGTCCAACTCATCTGCAATGAACAAGTACATCTACAGCTAGATCAGGGTGCTCAGAGCCCTGTCCAGCCTGACCGTGGGTGTCTCCAGGGACAGGGCTTCCACCACCTCTCCAGGCAGCCTGTTCCAGTGCTTCACCACCCTTATGGCAAAACCCTTTTTCCTTCTATGTCATCTAAATCTCCCCTGTTTTCATTTGAAACATTTTCCCCTTGTCCTATCACCTTAGACCCTATTCTGTCCCCTTCTTTCTTATAGTTCCCTTTTAGATACTGAAAGGCCATAATGAGCTCTCCCTGGAGCCTTCTCTTCTCCACGCTGCATAGCCCCAGCTCTCTCAGCCTGTCCTTGTTGGGGAGATGTTTCATCCCTTGGATCATTTTTGTGGCCCTCTCCTGGATGCACTCCAACACGTCCTCTGAGCTGAACTTTTTTCATAGTCTGGTTTTCCTCCCAAAAGTTGTAATATGATTAAAAATAAACTCTGTGAAACAGATTTATGCTTTTGTAAAATCAGAGACATCATGGTGTCCTGGTTTCAGCCGGCAGGCCGGGAAACCCCACACGACCGTTCACTCACCCCCCCCTCCTCCCAGCTGGGATGGGGGAGAAAATCGAGAAATAAGGTAGAACTCGTGGGTTGAGATAAAAACTATTTACTAACAGAAAGAAGAAAATAGAGTAAAATAACAGTAATGATAATTATACAAAAAACAAGTGATTGTACAAAGCAATCGCTCAGCGACCGCGACCGATGCTCAGCCAATCCCCAAGCAAACGGACCCTCCCTGCTCACTTCCCTTTCTTATATTACATGATGACATATGGTATGGAATATCCCTTTGGTCAGTTTGGGTCAGCTGCCCTGGTCCTGTCCCCTCCCAGTTCCCGGCTCCTTATGCCTTCTAACTGCTTCACTGAGGAACAAAATATGTCCTTGGCTGTGTTCAACACTGCCAGGTGTTATCAGTTTTGTTTCTCTTCTGAAAACAAAACATCATACCAGACACTGTGAGAGAAGTAACTTCTGTTAGAAACTAAGACACATGGATTAGCTGATGTTTTAGGAACTGCTTTACTCACTCCCAAACTACTAAAAGATTGAAGAGTGAACAAGGTTGAAGTGGAATACGGTTGTCAGCAATAAATCATAGGAACTGATACTACAGCAGAAAGGTTTCCCAGAAGTACTGCAGCAGATTGCCAAGGCCTCCTCCCACTCCCCAAATTGACCACTTGCTGTAAAGCATGGACATAGTTAACACTGCAAACCAGAGGAACAAATTATAGCACTGAACCGAGGGGGTGGAGGGTGAAGTCTCTTGTCCTTTGATACATCAAAAGCAGGCTCCCTTCCCTGGTGTTCCTCAAAACACGATGGCATTTCCCATTTTACCCTGCCTGTCACCATCTCTACCTCTTTGATTTTACAGCTGAGATGCACATGCTTTGTTTAAAGGAAACAGGAAAGTCAGAATCAGACTTTAGACAGGACAAATATGAACACAAGTTTTCCTCTCAGAAAAAGAAAAAACTAGTGTGGTCAGGGAGGAAAGGATTTGGTATGAACGCTAAAATCCTGAAAGACACGCATTGCAGATCAATATGTTGGAAAAGTGTCCCCTGATGAAAAAGATCCTTCTCTGCTGCTTTATAAGTTACGTAGACCTGGGAATCAACAGGGGTATAGTTACCTCCTTGGTTTTATTTTAACAGCTCATGCTACGATGGAAGTCTTGCTACACAAGAGCAATTAATTTGGAATCACAAGAGCCCGTGTAAAGTTTCAGAGCTTAATACAACATTTTTGCAAATTAAGTTTTTTAAAGATAAAAGTAAAATGTGAAATGTTTCCAGAATGAGAATTTGCCTGCCAAGATCCACAAAGACTTTTTTTTTTCCTGGACAAATTACAATTCCTTTTAAATTGTTTGCTTAATGGAAATAAAAATGTTGGCGAAATTTGAAAAGAGTGAGTGCCATAGAGAATTGAAAGGTTTTATAGTCCTTTCCAGGTGTTCTTTTCAGAATTGCTTTCCTTGGCAACAATTTTTTGTACTTTCCCATAATGTTCATTAGCACCTCAGTCTGGGCTTTTGGGTATGTGAACCTTTCGTCGCCTCCAGGTTTCTTACAATTTGAGGATCGTTGTCCATTGCTTGGCCAAAAGTATGTTTTTATACTGAGGGAAAGCAGAGTGTTAGCACCAGTTCCTTCTGCAGAGCCACAGACCAGCAGCAGCTGGAGGGCACCTCTGGAGAGTGTCCAGTCCAAACCCCGCTCAGAGCAGGGGTGGCTGCAGCAGGTTGCCCAAGACAATATCCCGATGTCTTTTGCACATCTCCAAGGATGGTGACTCCTCAGCGTCTCTGGGCAACACACTCCAGTTTGATCACTCTCACCACAAACATTTTTTTTTCTTGTTTAAATGGAATTTCATAGAATCATAGAATGGTTTGGGTTGGAAGGGACCTTAGAGATCACCTTGTTCCAACCCCCCTGCTATGGGCAAGGACATCTCCCACCAGACCAGGTTGCCCAAAGCCCCAGCCTGGCCATGAATGGTTCCAGGGAGGGGGCATCCACAACTTCTCTGGGCAACCTGTTCCAGTGTCTCACCACCCTCACAGTGAAGAATTTCTTCCTTATATCTAGTCCAAATATACCCTCTCCCAGTTCATAGCCATCACCCCTCTTCCTATCACTACATGCCCTTGTAAAAAGCCCCTCCCCAGCTTTCCTGTAGGTCCCCCTCAGGTACTGGAAGGCTGCTATCAGGTCCCCCTGCAGCCTTCTCTTCTCCAGGCTGAATAACCCCAACTCTCTCAGTCTGTCCTCATACAGGAGGTGCTCCAGCCCTCTGATCATGCTCGTGGCCCTCCTCTGGACCCGCTCCAACAGCTCCACATCCTTCTTGTGTTGGGGGCTCCAGAACTGGACGCAGTACTTCAGGCGGAGCCTCATGAGAGCAGAGGGGCAGAATCACCTCCCTCAACCTGCTGGCCACACTTCTCTCGATGCAGCCCAGGATCTGGTTGGCCTTCTGGGCTGCAAGCGCACACTGCCAGCTCATGTTGAGTTCCTCATCAACACACACTCCCAAGTCCCTCTCCTCAGGGCTGCTCTCAAGCCATTTTCCTCCCAGCCTGTATTTGTGCTTGAGATTGCCCTGACCCAGGTGCAGGACCTTGCACTTGGCTTTGTTGAACTTCATGAGGTTGGCATGGGTCCACCTCTCAAGCCAGTCCAGGTCTCTCTGGATGGCATCTCTTCCCTCTAGAATGTCAGCTGCACCATACAGCTTGGTGAACTTGCTAAGTGTGCACTCAATCCCACTGTCCATGTCACCGACAAAGACAATGAACAGTACTGGTCCCAGTACCGATCCCTGAGGAACACCACTCGTCACTGGTCTCCATTCAGACAATGAGCTATTGACCACAACTCTCTGAGTGTGACCATCCAGCCAATTCCTTATCCAGTGAGTAGTCTGTCCAAAAAACCCATATTTATCCAATTTATTTACCAGGATGTTGTGCAGGACAGCGTCCAATGCTTTGCAGAAGTGCAGGTAGATGACATCAGTTGCTCTTTCTTTATCCACTGTTGCTGTGACTCCATCATAAAAGGCCACCACCACATTTCTCAGGCACCATTTGCCCTCGGTGAAGCCATGTTGGTTACCACCAATCACCTCATCTTGATTTTCCACGTGCCTTAGTAGAGCTTTCAGGGGGATCTGCTCCATGATCTCGCCAGGCACAGAGGTGAGACTGACCAGCCTGTAGCTTCCCAGATCCTCTTTTTTTTTCTCTTCTTGTAAATGGGGGTTATGTTTCCCCTTTTCCAGTCAGCAGGAACTTCACCAGACTGCCACAACCTTTCAAATGTAATGGATAGTGGCTTGGCAACTCCATCCACCAGTGCCCTCAGAACCCATGGATGGATCTCATTGGGTCCCACTGACTTGTACACCTTCAGGTTTCTTGCGTTTCAGTTTGTGCTCCATTCACTTACAACTCTAGCAGGCAGTGATGAGGGCTCTCACCATCACAACATGGAGTGCTGCATGAAAACAGGGTAAAGCATGGAAGGGCTGATCACCCAGCAGAGCACGATATTCATGCTGCTGCTACATATATCCACTCTCTCTCTGCATGTTTAACAGGAAATATTGCTAAATAAAGCAGCAGTGAAGATTTCTCTTTTATTTAGATCTGGATACCTAGCAAATTCCCTCATGCCTTTTGTTCAATTTTGAAACGGAAATGTAAAAAGAACACCGAGCTGGAATGCAGTCAGATATGAAATGGTTGTGTGTCTGTAAGCAGGAAGACCTGCAACATGGAATTAATCAGGCCAAATACCGTGGTGAAAATCTTAATAAATCTTACTTGTTTTCAGTAATATAATTACCCTTATTTTCCTTCCTGGACCTTCAGAAGAGAAGATATTACATACTGCTTTTTTTAATCAAGAAACTGCAACAGTCAACTGAAAACCTTACCCTGGCCGTTGTACTTTGTATTTGACAACATGTGTAAAATCACACAGCTGGATAGACTAAACCTCCTTATTTAATGATTACATATCTTAGAGATTTCTTTTACATACTGGTTCAGTTAACATTCAGCAAACACTGCACTCACGGTATCCACGCCTATATGCTACTTTCTGACAAAAGAATATTAATAAGTAGTTATTCCATTAGAAAGTTAGGTTTATCCAGTCTATAGACTCTTTTGGGAGACATGCATTTGTTGGCCAGGCACAACTTTTGAATAGGGGCAGCCTCTTTTTTACAAACCAAGTTCTCAACTTTGCACTAAATATGTGTAGTTTTAAGATTAGATTTAAGATCCTCCTCCCTTGATATGTTTAACTCCTTTTAGCATCACAGTCAGTTCATATCATTTCCTTATCCCAAAATTGCTCATTGTTGTTTGTATCTTTGCAATGCTGAAAGCAGAAAATTGACTGAAAGACTCGTGGATGGTTATATTTAATCTTCAGCATTACCATTAGTTTAAAAAACACCTAATTTTTACCTACTATTCTGTAATTTATGTGACTGCTAAAACTAGTACGTGAGATTATAGAACAAAAGACGAGTGATTTTTTTTTGGAGGGGGACTACATTTATCCATTAAACAGAGAAGTCTGGCCATTTCAACTGTCTCTTTGTACAACAATCTATCTCTGGTGTTCATACAAACCTTTAATGTGTCAAAGAAGAAGAAAAAAAGGAAAAAAAAAATCCAGAGAAATGAAATTATCAGGAGGTCTTTTTGTTTGTTTTTTAAATTAAGTAGATCTGACATAAACAGTGTTACCTCCATGTGATTAATTGAAACAGTAATTCCCCTAATTTTATGCTTAGATCTTTTTTAAAAAAATATCTACTGGGGTTGAACATATAGGGCAAAACAACCTCCAATCCTGCACAGTGGGAGTAAGTAAGGAGTAGGGAGAAGCAAGTATGACAATTCTGTCATGCTTCTGGCTTGAAGCCTCCCAAATTCACAGCAAAAATGAAAAGGGAAACAGAGCTCACCTCTCCCACCACCTCTCCTCTCCCCTTCCCCTTGTCAATTATTTGTGTTTTTTATTACTGTCTGAGACATGAATTATGTCACTATAACAAGTTCCATTTGGGTACATAAATTATAAACATGAAATGAATGCTGCAATGTGATGTGTTACAGTAATGTCTGATGTTACTAGGAAACATATGCATGCACACATAAATAAAGAGAGACAGAAAAGGATCTAAAAAAAAAAAAATCCCAAACCAACTAGAAGGGTTACTATGAGACTCTGGTAAAGCTGAAGATAATGGGAATGTAGACACTTACTTTGTTGGAGTCACTATTGAGGTTTCTACACTCAAACTTCTTAACCAAAGGTGAATAACAAAACGCTTCATCTGTCAGATCCTTGAAATCCAGTATTTCTTTACATAGCCAAACAAGGAAACATGGCCAAACTCATATCAATACCACTTCATTGTATCCTTACCTCCATTTTAAAGTTAGTTTCCTTCTGATCAGCAAACTTCAGGAGAGTGTCTCAGCTCCAGGAACCTTCTTCAGCTTTATTCAAGATGTAAATAATATGATTGTTTTGCCTGGGGACAAAAGATTTGCTTGCTTCCCTTCAAGGGAGTATCTTTCTCTCCAACCTGTGCATGTTACTTGCTGTTCCTACTAAGCCAATGTACAGTGTTGCACAAGCCTACAATAAAGGAGGCATTGAGCAGTCTGAATTAAGAGGTTTTTTTTTTTTCCCCTTTTGTGTACTCATGTCTAACTAATGGGACCAAAAAGTTCTTTATCTGTGCTTCTGCCTCAGACCTGCTATAGTCTATGTTTTCTTGGGAGGTGCATGGGAGTTTGCCTTTGGCTTGTGCATGACACTGGCCAGATCCAGCATAGTCATAGAACTGTAGAGCTGGAAACTGGCACCGAAGTGAATGTATGTAGATTTCAGGGACTTTTTCAGTTGAGCTCAGACATAAAAATGCACTTCTGGAATTAAGTTCTTTACTTGGTTCCTAGGTCATTACCAATCAATTCTGCTCAGTTTCTCTGCAAGTACGTTACTGGACACTACTCAGTTTTATGTAACATGTAATTTAAACAAGCAATTTCAGATATCAATTAAGTAGAGTTTTTGCCTTTTATAAGGCACACAGTATTTTCTCCAAATAAATGAACTTGATCTGAATGTAAGGGAAAAAGATATTTTGAGGCGATTCTTTTGTTCACAGTTACATTTCAGTGCTTAAAAATTCATCAACTGGTTGATTTTTATCTAAAAGAATGCATAATTTGTTAGTGGTGTTGGATGGACAGAGGCAGACTTCCATTTATCTGTACACTGGCAATTATTCACAGAACAGGCAATGCAGTAAGTTTACTAAACCCGTCCTGCCAACATGTAATGTGCCCAGGGGTGAGCTGGACTTCCGCTTCCAAGCTCATTCAACCATTCAGCCTTTCTTTTGAAACATTGCTAACATGCAGACAGCAAACTATTTGTGGAAGTATTCAAAGCCAGGCTGGATGGGGCTTTGGGCGACCTGGTCTAGTGGGAGGTGTCCTTGCCCATGGCAGGGGGGTTGCAACAAAATGATCTCTAAGATCCCTTCCAACCTGAACCATTCTATGATTCTATGATGTGTCAAAAGAGCACTGATGTAGAACCACTAAGTTCTTCTTTCTACAGATAAACAATATGTTCATACATCACACCTCTAGCTTGAGGACAATTTTCTCTTCTTCCTTATTGACTTTGGACATCCAGGTCGGAAACGAACGAGACATAATTCTCCTTCACTTCATAAAGTGGTATAAGCTAGAATCATAGAATCACAAGGTTGGAAAAGACCTCTAACATCATCAAGTCCAATCGTCAACCCATCACCACATACCCACATAAAATCATAAGAAGAGAGCACAATCCATGGTACTTAAACATTCAAGGAAGATATCCCACTAACCAAGATGTGCCTCCTGTTTTTAACTTTGTGAGGAACTGCCAAAGCCCTGCCCTTGTGTTCCATTAGATACTGGCTCCAAAGCATCCAAAGAACAGCCCAGACCCAAGCAAAACAAAACAAGCCTTTTCATCTAACCTCAGCTCTCCTTTGCAAATATTTCTCCACGAAATCCTGCTCCTCACATTGACTCATCACACCCTGCATCCGCAGGAGAATCTGCTATCCATGGAGTTTGTAGATTCTGCCCCTTACGTATCCTCGGTAACACCAAAGAAGACCTCTTGTTGCCTGAAGTTTCAGCCTTTCCTTAAAAACGTGCAGTGAAAGTCCCGTTTCTCTCAGGGGTGCCTAGATACAGGGTTAGAGACAATGGGCACAAACTGAAACATAAGAAATATCATCTTCACATAAAAAACCACACTTTTACAGTGAGAGTGATCGAACACTGGAACAGGGCGCCCAGAGGTGGTATGGAGTCTACATTCTTAGAGCTGACTGACTACAGCCCTGGGCAACCCCGGAGCTGACCATGCTCAAATAAGGGGTGGAGGGAACAGTCTTGAGAGGCCCCTTTCAAACTCAGAAGCAGTTCCTAAAGATTCTGGTATGTTAAGCGATTAAAAAAAGGAGGGCAAGGGACCCCTCCTTTGCCCTAAAGGCCCTCCCTTGCCCTAAAAGCAGGGCAAGGGAGCTTACAAGCAGGAGGGGGGCCGACATTTTACACAGGTAGATAGTGACAAGACAAGAGAGAATGGCTTTAAACTGAAAGAAGGGAGATTTAGGTTAGGTATTAGGAGGAAATTCTTTGCTCAGAGGGTGGCGAGGCACTGGCACAGCTGCCCAGAGAGCTGTGGGTGCCCCATCCCTGGAGGTGCTCAAGGCCAGGTTGGATGGGCCCTGGGCAGCCTGACCCAGTGGGTGGCAGCGTGCCCACGGCAGGGGGCTGGGGCTGGGTGGCCTTTAAGGTCCCTTCCAACCCAAACCATTCCCTGATCCTGTGATTCATCCCGAACAGAAAGAGGGAAGAGGAGAGCCACAACTGTTGTTCACTGTGCAGTTGTTAAGGACAAATAATCTGAATTGACTGAAGATGTGAAGGTGAAAGAAAATCGTAGGAAGACTGCCAACTTTAAAACAAAGTACGTTTATATTAGGGCTTGCTGTAGCTAGGTCTGATTCAGAAGTGGAGCGGTACTTTCTCTGCTCCCCGCCCTGCCTCGAATTTGCCGTGTGGAGCTGCGGGGCGCCCCGGCCCCCATGACCTGCCCGGCACCCCGCTGCCCTCAGCGCACCCCCGCACTCTCCCGCCAGCAGCCCGGGCCGCCGCCC
>WBMW01003842.1:370461-398717 GCA_013396635.1 Penelope pileata | reverse complement strand
AGCCGGGGCTGTGCGCTTCGCGGCCGAGGAGAGAGCCCGCGCGCCCGCCCGCTGCGGCCGTTGGGGCGCGGGGCCGCCGCCCACCCGCTGCCCCGGGGGTGCGGGCCCGGCCCGGGAGGGGCTCGTGTCAGCGGGACGGCTGCGTCCGGGCTGATCCGCGCTTAACTGATCCGCGGGGGAACAAGTCAGCACCACGGCTAAAAGTGAGCGGTTCTGACTGCACGTCGATAGGGTTTGAGTGCAGTTTGTGATAAGAGCCCAGTCCGGGACTGAGCTCGCAGTGGGTCAGGTGCTTGGGAGCAGCTGTAGGGTGCAGCGGTTGTTTTGAGTTTGTTGGGGGCTTCTGTCCGCTTGCAGTGGGTCAGCGAGGAGCGATGGGTGCGCTGGAAGCGTCCCTTGCTGGCCGCCGGCTGCAGTAAGTTTTGCTTTGCTTTGCTTTGCCAGTGCATGGGTTTTGTCACTCATGGGTGCTATTTGTGGCAGAACTGAGCTTTGCTGCTGTTACTGTCTGACTGCCTTGCGTTGGTCTGTGTGAAAATGCTGAAGAAACGTTTGTGAACTCATTTGCTCCACAGTCCAGGGCATGAGAAGCGTGGCTGTACAAGCCTGGGCTGGTCTCTTCAGTGGGATCAGCAGTGGTCACGCTGAAGGCACGGCAGAACGAGCTTCAGGTGGGCCAGACCGGAGCTTACAGCCTCGGCGTGCAGGTTTAAGTGCCGCTCAGTCCCGGGGCAGGCTGTCGCGTTCCTCAGCTCTGTCACTTGTGTGGATTGGTGGCACTGCGTGTCTGCTGATCCCATCCCATCCTCTTGCCGAACAGAGGGCATCGTCACTCGGGACAGCGGCTCGGGTTGTCCCGTTCTTAAGCTTCGTCTTATGCCTTCAGTCATTCCTTCCCAAAGGTGGAAAACAGCATTCTGCAAATGTACCTCACGTGGGTGACACGAGCAGGATTTGTCCTCTGTCGGGTGTCTGGAAGTGTGTTTGCCGAATTAAAGTAGAGGACAGCAGACGTGCCTTGGCTTGGGGGGTCTCCAAGCACCCGTGTGAGGGAGCACACATAACTTAGTGGTAAAAACAGTGCTTGGAAAGCAGAGGCAGGACAGAAATGTGTGAGCAGAGTTTGTTCAGGTGTGAGCTGGGGCCGCTGCAGTTTGTAATGTACGCTGCAAGTTAGCAGTAGTACTCTATTTCTGTTAGGGCAGTCAGAAATCAAGTGAACTAACGTTATTATCTTAATAGTACTACTTCAGTACCTTACGGTAATTGCGTAGATTGGATAGCATTAATGAGCACGTGTTTTTTTCCCTTTCAAGGCATTCCAAACTTAAGGTTAAACTCGCGCTCCTAATTCATCAACAGAAATGGGTCATAGCTGTCGCCAGCTGGAGAGAAATCAAGGACTGAATTCCCACTCTCGAGTTAATCGCTCAGCTTATACCGTTAGCAGGTCATCCACTAATAACAGAACGATATTGGCAGGTCTTGGAAAGGTCTTGGAAAAAGGTCTTGGAAAGGAACTTGATGAGGGGATAAGCATTGTTAAATTTTGACAGCTTTTAGTTCTTGGAGTGTAACATGTCCAGTGGCCTTGGCAAGTAGAGCGTGGCATTAAAACCGATCACGACACACGAGTCTGGAATTTTATATTTTCACTGGAATACTGAATTGGGCCAAAATCATACAATTGGTCTCAAGGACTTCAGCTGGGGAATTGGCATGAATAAGGCATGCTACATTTGGCCTGAAATGTGAGCTTTCTGATAAATGGTAAGATTAGTAGTTTTGTTACATCTAGGTGCAGTTAAAAGCTTTGCTGTTTTCTCAGACATGCGGAATTTCAAAATTATTATTATTTTTTTAGAATAGTTCAGTTGGAAGGGACCTTTCAAGGTCACCAAGTCCAGTGGCCTGACTGCATCAGGGCTATCCAGAAGTTAAAGCGTTGTCCTAATGCCCCTTGAACACTGACAGGGATGGGGCATCAGACACGTCTCTAGGAAGCCTGTTCCAGTGTCTGACCACTCTCATAGCAAAAAAAAAGTCTCCTCGTGCCCAGTCTGTCCCTCCCCAGGCAGCTCTGTGCCATTCCTGTACTGCCATCGATTCTGAGGAGCAGAGCCCAGCCCCTCCCTCTGCTTCCCCTCCTCAGGGGCCGCAGGGAGCAGTGAGGCTGCCTCTCAGCCTCCTCTTCTCCAGCCTGGGCAGCCCAGTGCCCTCAGCCTCTCCTCATAGGACATGCCTTCAGCCCTGTCACCAGATTTGGTGCCTCCTCTAGACACTTCCAAGGACCTTTACGTCCTTTTGTGTTGTGGAGCCCAGAACTGCACACAGTACTCAGCGTGAGGCCGCAGCAGCACTAAAAATGGCAGGAGCGTCACCTCTTTTTGACCGCTGTGCTGTGTTTGACGCACCACAAAATGCGGTTTGCCCCTTGGCTGCCAGGAGCAGCCAAGCACACTGCTGGCTTACGTTGATTTAGAGAAGAGCAGTTTCTTGCAGAATGCTGGTGGGTGCTACTCGTCTTGTGAGCAAGAAAAGAGCAGTGGATAATTTCACGTTTATCAGATAGGGTCTCGTGGTTATGAGGGTCTTATTCTTTCCAGTGATACGTTCCTGGTGGAACCGTAGTTTGGAATGGATCTATACTTGCTGTGTTAAAAGGTAGGCTTATGTAAAGTATACAGTAATTAATAGGACACAGTTGTTTGGGAGTCTTGCATTCCTTTTGTGCCAAAATATCTTTGAAATTTATTGTCGTTCAGGGTGGATAAAGGATCCTTTGTAGTCACCATAAAGTCAAAGAAAAAAAAAAAAAAAGTATGTTAGCCTCCTCCCTGCATGAGTCACATGGATTTGTCTCCAGCTGTGACTTGAACACCTCCTGTACCACAGGTGCACAAGCTGTGAGTGCCGCTTCCATCAGCTTCAAGACAGTTTCATTTCAGGTACTATGTAGTGGAACTGACACCAGATTTTTGAAGTGTGTTTAGCAGCTTAAGTCCCAGCCTCAGCCTTTTCTGTTTTCTCCTTAGCGTGAGCGTCGTAGTGAAGAAATCAGATTATTGTTTGATGTAGCAGCTGTTTTTCAGCTGGTGCCTTACTAAATCAGTGAGTTTTGTTCTTCTTTTCTAGGTTCTGTTTTGCTGGCTGCTCATGTACTGTGTTCTCAACATATTGCAGATAAAAACTGTAGTTTGTAACATGATTTACTTACTTTTTGTTTATTTTAAAGGAAGATGGTAGGGTCATTTATACTAGATGAAACAATGTATGGAGAGGAAATAGTTTATGAAGTTCTCTAATCTACTTGAAGTACTTTTTCACTCCACAGAATCTAGAGAAAATCATTAGGATTTATCACATCCTTTCTGTTTTCTGACATTTGCACGAATACCTCAGCTGATGTTTTAGCTGCCAAAAAAGAACAAGCACTCACAACTTAAGCGTTATGTTTGTTCTCATGTGTGGTGTCCCTTAAAGGAAACATTGGAAATTTGGGGCCTAAAAGATGCATCAGTAGGTTTGCCAGACACTACCACGTTGGACAAGATGTGAGACATTTAGAAACGGTACAGCTAGCAAGAAAGTGAGCAGTGAGTGTGCTGATTATGGAAACATAATTGTGCACATGTTACAAAAAACAACATCTTTTTACTGTGTTTTAACAATTCTTTTGGAGATATCTTTTATATTCTTTAGAGAGTAAATTACTGTGGCTCTTTGCCTGGATTTATTACACTTCTGGGAATGCCTGATAGTCAGCCTTGCCAAATTCCACATTTATTTTCTGACTTCCCAACCAGACTTTGAGTATCTTTGTGTCTTTTGCACCAAATTAATGACAGACTTAAGACCGAATGGGTTTCTGATAATATGCTGTAATACATCATGTTTTGATGTCTAGGGGACTTTGTTCTTTTATTACTTATTCATAGCCTAGTCCAAGGACTCATACAACTTGAATTTAAAAGTGCATTTTTTTCTTATCTGTCTTTCAGCAAGTCAGCATTGTGGTTAGGGTGGTTTATTTGTAAGAAGGCTAATCTTTCCTTAATAGCATTGGTGACAGCAAAAGAAGCCATGTAAAAGTAAAAGTGGGGGCTGGAAACAGAAATGGTGCTGGTGTAAGTTATTTTGAATTTGCTTTAAAATCATCAACTTTCGTTGTGCGAATACTCTCAAGTATTCAAGAATGATGACTATTGACTGACTTGTTTCAGCTGTTCTAGCCTGACATGGGCTGCAGTATGAGCTTGGCCTCCCTTCTTTCCTGAAGAAATGTTCAGGGAGCTTGTCCTTGGAACGGCATCTCCTTTCCACTGAGTTCCATGGACTTACATTGTACCCTATGGAGGTGCACTGCTAAAGGAAGCCCAGAACGTTGTTCTGGCATAACCTCATTTCCTAGAATGTCTTCATAGCGGACCCCAAAATATTTACCCTGTGTGAAGACAGAGGTGCCAACCTGACTGCAGTTCCTTCTGCTGCATGGAGTATTGATGCCGTATTCCTCATCAAAGTTGTAGTAGGACTCTGGAAGACTGATTGCTTCAGTGCATTTGTCTTTCAGAAACGATGAGCTTTTTTTCTCTGACACAAACTATGCATTTTTGGCCATTTACTGTTGATTAAAACAGGCTGAGAGTTGATTTAAGATAAAAAAAGCAAAAACGAACCAACCAACAACAACAACAAAAAAAACACCAAAAGCAACCCACCTTCACCTAGAATTGTGCTCCTTAGCTTACAGGGAAGTTTTAACAGCTCCAATGGAAAGATCCAAGAGACCTGCTATGTCCATAAAGTAAGGCTTAGGATGAAATCAGCATCTTTTTTTTTAGGCTTTTTTGAAGCTGATGCTGTTGTGCAAGCCAATAGAGCATGGAATGGAGAGTGGGGAAGGAAGGTGTATAAACTAAGCAGAAATAACTGTTTCATTTCTTTCCCCTACTTAGATAAAAGAAACTTTCAAGTTTCATTTCCCAGAAGTAGGAAAATTGAGCTGAACAATCACCTTTCTGTCATTCCTGGTGCTCACTTGATTCCTTGCAGTCTGCTTACATTGTTCACTGGCTTGAATATTCCACCTTTGGAAAAGTCTTTGTTCTTCCCTCTTTCCCTGTTCACCAAATTTAAGTTCTTTGCTGAATATGAAGGTTTTGCAAAACTTTGTTTAGTTTTCAGTGCTAATAGCTGTGTATGCCCTTCCTGACCCCTTTAACGTGCATCCTGGTTTCATCTGGGATAGAGTTAATTTTCTTCCTAGTAGCTGGCATGATGCTGTGTTTTGGATTTAGGATAAGAACAACGTTGATAACACACCAGTGTTCTAGTTGTTGCTGAGCAGTGCTGCACAGAGCCAAGGACTTCTCAGCTTCTCATGCTGCCCTGCCTGTGAGAAAGCTGAGGGGGCACAGGGAGCTGGGAGGGGACAGAACAACGACAGCTGACCTCACCTGGCCAGAGGGATATTCCACACTATAGGGTGTTATGATGAGCATTGAAACTGAGGGAGTTGGCCAGGGGGTTGCCGTTGCCGGGGGCTGGCTGGGCATCAGTCAGTGCGTGGTGAGCAATTGCACTGTGCATCACTTGCTTTGTATGTTCTCAATTGCTGGTCTCAATGTTGATTTTTCTGCTCTCGGAGTTCGTGTGCTTTATCTCAGAGTTGTGTTATAGAGCACCTTACTGACTGTCTGTGCTCCCTGTTGTGCTGTCTACCATCTCTGGAGGCTGGATTAAGGTTATCATTTTGTGTATTGCTGACTTACGATAAAATCACCAGTCATTAGACTGGTCTGATGTTTGTACTTGGCATTGCTGTCACCTTCAGACTGTGGTAATCATCTCTGGGAAACTATTAATAATTACAGTCTTCACCTTTCCTATCTGGAGAGCCAATCTATTGGGGAAACAGGAGGGGATACTGTCCCCCGCTTCTTCACCCTCCCCTTGTCCTTCACCTGCCCTTTCTCCTCCAGGCTAGTTGCAATGCCTCTTGAGAATTTTGAACATCCTTGGGATGTTCAAACCAGTTTCTTCCTATTGTTGTGTCTCCTGAATGTGTTTCAGGTTTTGTTTTAAGTTAAACAGCTATTTAAGAATACCAGCCAGAGCTCAGCCCCGGGGCTGGATAGTTAGGAGTGGCAGGGAGTGCGGGAGGATACTGGCAGGCGCCTAGGGCAGTGGGCACATCCAGTGCTTTGGCCCTCCGCCTCTGAACAAGTGCAGGATCCTGAAAAACTGGTAAAATGTTTGAAAAAATATGCTACCACCCTGGTAATTCCAGAGGGAGACGAGTCATGCAGTGTGCAGGGGCTTGGCCTATGCCCGCTGAGCCACACACAGAGCACTGCCCCAACTCCTGCAGCAGCCCCGTGCCCGCTGCAGTCCCATGACAGGCTGCGGGGCTGAAGCAGAGAACCAGCCCGTGCCCAGGTCAGTCAGCACTGCACACAAAAGGGAACGGTGCAAATGTCAGCTTGTTTAGTGAGGGAGGAAACTCGTGCTAAGAATGGGAAGGAGGAAGAAGAGGACGAGACAGGCAGAGTATGAACCTTCATGGGGAAACCCCACTGGATTTGAAATCCAGTGCCTTAACCTTTGACTCAACCATCACTGTAGTGAATCAGCTGACACTTCTACAAAAATCTAAGGGGAGAGCTGTGTGTGTAACTGAGGGCAGACCTTGACTTACACATCTTGGTAAATAAATTTATTGTAAAATAGAATTTAAAAATCTCTTGAATACCAGTGTCGTGCAGCAGGCTGAATATGAGAATGGATTTCTCTATGAGCTTTTCCTCCCATTTATTTCTATGAAGAACTGAATGAGAGTTACAACAGAGGACTAGGGTCTAAGCAAGTGACTTGGCCCTGTAAGCCAACATAGGAACAAGTAAAAGACTAAACACCTTCAAAATGTCAGGAGGACTTGCTTGGAGGATCCTTGAGCTGACATGAACATTGCAGTTTTAGACAAAGCTGATGGTCTACATGAAGTGATAGGCTTTTGTAGTACACAGTGTGCCTATTCTACAGCCTTTGAGAAGTGCTGAAGCGAATTAATGAAAATCAGGCTATTATCAGACAATAATAATTGCATTAACATCTGAAAAAATAAGTTAAAGAAAAAAACATAGAACATTTTAAAATCAGCGGTGCACTTCTGCTCTTAAGTTGGTAGATGCTGTATCTGCCAAAATTCACAGTGACATAAGGCTTTCCAACATAGCGTCCTCCCTATTACATCTAACTCGCTTCAGCCAAAATTTAAAAATAACATAGAAACTTTACTACAGTTTGGTTCCAGTCTGGAAAGGAGTTGATGGAAGAAGTCTGTAGTTTTATGTTTCTGAAAATAATTAAAAGCACTAAGAAGTTCGCATACCTGAGCAGTATGATGTTTCTTTGGCTCTTCACTGCCATTTTTCCCTTGATAAAAGTTTGAATAATGAAGACTTTCTAAAACAACTGCCAGAATCTGACATTCATCATGACTGTCCTCCTCAATGGTAAATCCTATAAGTCTGGGAAATATATATTTTAAAATCCAAGATGTGAATGTGAAAGCCTCAACGACTGTGGATGAAGTAAGTGTGATTTGGACAAAACAGCCTGCAGTGCAGCAGCAGACAGCATGGTCAGGAGTAGATGATTGCTTATGGTTATGAGTTCCAACAAAATTTCTCTTCCCACCAGTTCATGTGTTGGCTGTGAGAACCTGCTCTGGCTAAAATTGAGGATGGGAGAAGTAACAGTCTATTACATTTTAATGGCTACCAGTAAATAGATGTATTCAACGAGCGCTGTAAAACTTGAACGTGATTTTCAAAAGGTGATGTAACAAAGTACAGTACTGTATTGGCAGCGGTATTTAGGGTTTGAACTTCTTTGTGGCTGCCAGCCTATTGAAAATATATCTGCTCTGATAGGAGGCAAGAAGTGGCTTAAGGTAAGGGAGGTATCTTGATGTGGGTGTACACTTGGAAAGCAGTCCAAATTTCTCCCATGCACCTTGACATGCAGACGCCTGGGAGCTGGTTGCAGAGGCTCAGACAGCAACACAAGCTCGGTTTCCCGTGGCACTTGTAAGTCCACTGAAGTGCTTGAAAAACCTCAACTACAAGTAATGCTATTTATCTTTCAGATGTGCAAAGCTGGGTACAGCAGAGTAAACATGGTAAAAGCCTTACAGACTTTGGTTTAAACAATTTTCTTTGCCCGCTCTTGTAAGTTGCTCTTAGCTTACTGAGCCTTCTGGCTCTGTTTTGCCTGTCCTTCTGCAGCAGGCTCCCTGTCACAGCGTTTGTCTGGGTCAGTCTGTTAGATTTCAGTGACACCTCCTGCAGAAACTCTGTACTCCTCAGACAACTTTGTCAGAAAACTAGTAAAATAGCATGAAATAAGCTAGTTAACAGTAAGAATACAGACTCCTCCGCATACATCTTGCTAGCTGTTTCCTCTAACCTCTTTAGTTTCTAAATAATGTGATGTTGATGCAGAACCACAATGTATAACACAGCATATAAGACGACCATCTAATTGTTCAAAGTGTTTTTGTTCATTTTTTTTTTTTAAGGAAACTTCTACCCATTCCAGAGTTGCTTTCAAATTAATGACAAAGTATGATATGTAGTCTGGAACCTATGTACCAGTGCTGCAAGCCTGTCACTGGAGCACTTCTAACGGAGAGGAAACGGGACAGAACAGGTTTATGCCTGAGTTCTTATTTCTTGTTTTCTGAATTTCCATTTCCAAAATTACTTGATTGTATTCTCTTCTACTTCACTCAGTTAGCTCTCTGTAAATAGAAGTCCCTTAATTGTTATTTGAGAATAGCAAATGGGAAAGTAATGACAACCAGTTGTACCTGTGCTCTGCGTGTAGAATTCTGTCCCACACTCGGATGGCTCAGTAGTTCTTGTACTTGATTAGATTTGCTTGATTTACAAGTGAAAATTTTTCTTCCTGCTGCAAAAACTATGCAGATTCATGCTGGGCTCTCAGAATCATACTGGATTTATCTATTATAATAAAAAATAAAATCGTTCACTTATATGAACAAATGGAAAATTTTACTTAGATATAAGACTTCAATGCCCATAAATGTTTTTTACAATTAAATTATTTCTCAGAATTACTAAGAGTAGAACTTCAAAATCCCAATACAAAAAAAAAGGGTTGCAAATAGGTTTAACAGAAACACCATGTCCAACAGAAACACCATGTCCAAATGTTTTGGAATGTATCATATGAGGTTCAACAAATCCAAGAGCAAGATCTTGCACCTGGGTCACGACAACCCCCACTATCAGTGCAAGCTGTGGATTAAAGGACAGAGCACAGCCCTGCCAAAAAGGACTCAGGGGTACTGGTGGATGGCAGCTGGCCCTGAGCCAGCAGTGTGCCCTCGCAGCCCAGAAAGCCAACAGTGCCCTGGGCTGCCCCAACAGCAGCGTGGGCAGCAGGGAGAGGGAGGGGATCCTGCCCCTCTGCTCTGCGCTGTGAGACCTCACCCGGAGTGCTGCGTCCAGATGGGGAGTCCTCAGCACAGGAGAGACATGGAGCCAAGGGCTGGAACAGCTCCCTGCGAGGACAGGCTGAGAGAGCTGGGGCTGTGCAGCCTGGGGAAGAGAAGGCTCCGGGGAGAGCTGAGAGCGGCCTGTCAGTATCTGAAGGGGGGCTACAGGAAAGAGGGGGACGGACTCTGTAACAGGGTCTGTGGTGACAGGACAAGGGGAAATGGTTTCAAACTAAAGAGGGGAGATTTAGACTGAAGGAAAAAGTTTGTTACGATAAGGGTAATGAAGCACTGGAACAGGCTGCCCAGAGATGTGGTGGGTGCCCTGTCCCTGGAGACACCCAGGGTCAGGCTGGAGGGGGCTCTGAGCACCCTGACCTAGCTGTAGGTGTCCCTGTTCATTGCAGGGGGGTTGGACCAGGTGGCCTTTAAAGGCCCCTTCCAACTGGAACAATTGTATGATTCTATGATCTTCATGACAACAAATGAGGTGAAATCATGTTTTGCATCTTGCTTTTTCTTTAAAAAAACTTTAAGAAATCTGGTGAAGTTAGTAGGATCTTTTTCTTTAATAGTGTATAAAGAGAATTATTACAAAATGCAAGAAGCAGGAATGCTATATTCCTGAATTTTTAATTGTAATTTTCACAAGGGACTGAAACAAATGCTGAGCTAACATAAATGCTGAAAGTCTTGCAAAAAGTCAGCTGAGCTGTGACCATGCTGCTGTTTCCCTTTGTATGTTTATTCACTTTCCTGCTCTCCATCTTTTGTTACTTCCTCTGAGACCATTAATTTGCTTTCACAACTTCAATCAGCTTCAGAGCTCGTGATGTGACTGTATTCTGTCAACAAGAAGCTGTGCCTCTTATCCCCATTTGTCTTTGCTGGGCTCATCTCAGGAAGTGAGAACGATGTCAGAAAAAAACAACAAAATCAACAAGGTGGATAAAACCATAAATGCGTGGAAATTATTTGTTACATCCCTTCATTTAATCACTGGACAAATATTAGCAAAGCTCACTGTGGAAGGCTTGAGTTAGAAGTAAGGTCTGTTCAAACCTCTGAGTGCTCTGTAGCACTCAGGGCAGAGCTGGAGTTAGAACCAGGAAGTTCTTGGCTCCTACCCTCAAATTTAGATGCTTAGAACGTGGTTGTTGTATCTGGTGGATGGGATCGTCTGAGGAGATCTGCCACACCAAACAGAGGGCATGCCTGATGGGGTGAGAGTAAACCTTTGTCCTGGTCAGCTCATTTAATGCAGATCTCTTTTCAGACCAGAAGCTTTAGGCAGAAACTAAATGCAGAGAACGTAGAGGCGTTCTGAATCTGGACACAGAGCAAGCAGTTTGCTTCGGTTCTTACCAGCAACAACGAACTTGTGGGTGCCACTGAGTATTTTTGGGTTCTTTCCCATTCGTATTTCAACTTTTTGTTTCTAGATGGTAGAGGCAACGAATGCTGGAATTTGTGTTTCGTTTGTTGTCTAACTGTATCACTACGAATAGACGACTTACCGTACCAAGGAGAGATTTCCCCGTGATATGAAGGAATAGATGTGCAGCTTGGCTTTGCTTAGAAGTGACCTAATTTGAGAGGAGACTGGGAAGCGGAGAAAGGAAGCACAGCTCTTGGATATGCATTTCTTTTCGCTCTAGTTAGTTCTATTGTAGGTGGACCATCCTTGAAGTTGTCAGTCAAAAACATTTCAAACGTTACCAGTGTTTAAGCATGGCAATTTTTGTTATTAAGTTCTTAGGATAATTAGTGTAATTCTGCTACTTAATTTACTGACTGAAGAGCTTTATTATTAGATGATTTTAGGCATTCAAGACAAACAAGCTGAAGACTGGGTTGGAAAATGCTTGATAGGATATGTTTCCTGCCAATCTTTAGAAAACTATTTCTCTTCTAAGGTTTCTTGATGTTTTTTGCTTGTTTGCTGAGTTGGATGGTTTTGATTAGTTTTGGTCCATTCCTGCATAGGATTGTCTGTGTTAGCTATGCCCATTATTTTAGCATACCATGTGTTTTCTCTTAGCGTTAGTGTGCTTGATCTTCGCATTCCTTTTATCCAGAGCCTTTCTTCCTGCTGATGGACATCTGCAGCACCCATGCAGATGTCATTCGTGATGTTGCCACAATTTGACTGGTATTTCCTTAGAGTATTCCAGTTTCAAGTGTGGCATCCAGCATCTGCTAAATGGGAACAGTACGTGTCATCATCGAGATCAATCTTCTTCAATCCAATCACTATGATCTTATTTTTCTGCTAGAAATACTGTACACTGTGTAACTATTGGAAACACTGTCTGGTAATAATGTTGCACTGTTCTAATTTTTAGAAAGCCTTTGCTTTGTTTTCTGTGTTGCACTGTTACACGTGTGTGATTTATTTGCATGGACATTTAACCAATTTCCAAAGTGTTGATTACCTAGCAACTTCGCTGACTTAGCGTTTCTCAGTGTATTCCCTCAGCACTTCACTTGGAGAGTTCAGCCCATAGTAACCATTTTGTTCTGATAAATATTTACATTAATGTGAGTGCTGGCAAAATTTATGTTAGTTCTCACCTTTGCATGAATTTACAACTCTCAGGAGTTCACAATTTACAGTTCCTGAACAGAAAGAAACCTATTGCAGCCTGAGGCAGCGTGTACAAAAATAGGGGAAAGTTTGCTGGTAGTATTGCTCCAAACTTCTTTCAGTGTGAACCAATACACTCACAAAAATATCAGACTTTTGATGGCCAAGTTAAAATTTCATTGATGTGCAGAGTGCTCTGGTGTGCCGTAAAGCTGGTACATCAAAGATACATATCATAAGTGTATGCAGTTTGCTGCTTTGCATTTATCTCAAGAGTCAGTTGTAGAATCACTTCTAACTTTCTCTAAAATTCTTTATTAAAGAGCTAATGCATGCAAAAGGCATATGGGTGTTTTGCTTAACTGTTCTTTCAGCATGCAAAATATCCAGAAGATGTACCTTATTTTGCAAGGATGTCATTAAAAAAATGAATCATTTTGTAGAGTTTTAAATCATACAGTAGGAAGCATGTTTGTTGTTCGGCGCCATGTCCTACTGCTCACCTGAGGCAACCATCACTAGTGGGAGATGTGGAGAAATCGGTGTCTCACGATATTCCCCAGGAACTTTCTGTGCACAGTGACTTGTGGCATATTAAATTTTTTGAGGTTTGCAGTGCCTTTTTTTCCTTGAGAATGAGATGAGGATTGGGAATGAAACTCTTCTTTGTTCCTTAGGGGTTCTCAGTGTCCCTATTAGAAGGTCAGATAATAGAGCCTGTGTGCAGGGGACCAAAGAGGTGCTTTCCATGTACTTCCTAGATATAAGGAAGAAATTCTTCACTGTGAGGGTGGTGAGACACTGACACAGGTTGCCCAGAGAAGTTGTGGGTGCCCCCTCCCTGGAAGTATTCAAAGCCAGGCTGGATGGGGCTTTGGGCAACCTGGTCTGGTGGGAGGTGTCCTTGCCCATGGCAGGGGGGTTGGAACAAGATGATCTCTAAGATCCCTTCCAACCTGAACCATTCTATGATTCTGTGATTCCTGAGATTAACAAAGCTTTTTGGAAAGCTCTCCAGGCTGTTTCTATTGGGTGTTTTGTTTTGTTTTTGTTTTGTTTGTGGCGTTTTTGGTGTTTGCTTTTTAAATGTCTAAAGCTTTACTTGTGCAGGGACTCATGGTCATGATCTGATGTGTTTGTGAGTCCTTGGAGAATTAGAGCTTGAGGTTTTGTTGTTGTTGTGTCCTCCAGCAAACAGACGTTTCTTTCTTGATGGCTTGGCAATACTCCACAGTGTGGTTGTGCATTTGTATGTAATATATGAACGGTAGTATAACGGGGCTGAAAATTTACACTCCTGTGTTGGAAACATCATTTGTCATAATATCTGCACACTGGTGTTTTTTCTAGTCCCAATGATTTGTTTATTTATTTTCTTTTAGAATGGTTGCCTGGGGAAAACGGCACTGCTGTGTTGGCAGAATACAGGACATTTTGTTGAGATTCAGGATTGCTCTAGCAGTCCTTTTACTTCATTTGTTCCTGGCTACAGCAGGCAAAGGTAAGACACAATTTTCCTGGTTCATTTGGTGCTGGTATTCCAATGAAAAGCATTCGCCTTTATAAGTGGGACTTTTGGATATATTCAGAGCAGACAAGTTTTTGCCATCTTGAAATCAAAGGGAGTAATTATCATTATCAAGAACTAAAACGTTTGGTACTCACTTTGGATATACAAACCCTTTGTTCACAATATTTGTTCTCACAAAAAGTAATCAGTGGTAACTTATTTTGGGCTATGGATAAGGAAAGAATGTAAATTCAATATGTAATAATGAAACATTACATTCTTGCTAGTTTTTTAACTGTCAGTGTAACTATTTTTGGAATCTCTCCATCAGAACCTCTTTTACACTGCTCTTACGTGAACACCTCAAGATCCTTTCAACTTCACATAGTGCATGTCTGAACAGCTCCCACACTACTTTTGGCTGTGGATCTGAACATGGCTAGGGAAAAGATAGTAAGGTCCAAAACACATAACAGAAATTATGCATTTGAATTTGGCAGTGTATGCTCTTTATATAACAGTAAGAAATCAAAATTCTTGTCATTTCTAGTAGAAATTGAGTAACTGACGTGGTGATGTTTGTGTATGAGGTACAGTAGAATCAGCAAATGTGTGTTTGATTCATTGCTGTTCTTTAAGCTCGCAGGTACAAGCCTCGCTGCTCTGGACATCAGCTGATACAGATAACGGTGCTTGTCATTTGTAAAACTTCTTGTATTGATAGTGTGTAGTGAATTAATCATGCTAGTGTTGTGTATGGAATACTAACAAAGACTTAGAGGTGTTTCTTACCACTTACTTTATGGTTATTTTTATAAACTCCTTCCTGTGTTGTGGCATGTTGTTATATTCTAAAAAGTCAGAGTTTCTTGTAGTTCAAACTCAGTAACTATGCCTGTGTAATGACAGTACTAGCAAGGAGGTATTACGAGCTGATAGAATAGACGTTCTCCAAATGTAGTAATTCTTGTAAAATGAGGCTTTTATTGAGGCAGAATTGGAGGTTGAGGTCACAAAACCGTTATTAAGATGATTGAGTTTTAACATTAGGCATTTTGAATAGCACAAAGGACACCTCAAAAGATGGATGCATGTTCTATAAAAATTTTGTCAGGGAAAACTCAACTGTCTATCGTTTAAAGGAAGCAAACAAAGAAGGATTTTGTCTATCACCTATGTATGTCTTGCAAGTGTCAGCAACCCTTCAGGACCACCTAAACTGATGCAAGGGTTTATTTATGGTTCCACAATATTTTTTGTTGTTGTTTTGTTTTGTTGTAGGCTGTTAGTGTTGTCAGCATCATCTCTGCTCAGTTCTTTCCTCAACCAAGGTGCCAAAGTGTTCAGTATTCTCCTGTGATTTTTGCTCGTTTTTCTTACTTGGTAGTTGTTTGGAGCATTCTTTCTCCTATGCCACGTTTTCTGTGCTGTGATGATAAAAGTACGATCAGCAGCCAGTTTCCAAATGTGATTTGTATTATCTGGACTCAAAGGAACTGACTGTAAGCTCAGAGTGCACCTGTCAGAGGACAGCCAGTTCCAGCTTCTTGGTTCTATGGTCAAGAGTGGGCTGCAGCACAACACCACCATTACTACAGAAAACACATAATGATTTACAGAATTTCCAGGGCTTTGAAGTCACGTTAGCTCTACTTGTATTGCATCCACCCACATATTTAACAGACCTAGCCAAAATGATGTTGACAATTAATTTCTAACTAATTTAGTACTGTGCTGCATATATTCCACTTGGACCACTGAAACGCATTTTCTGACTGTGGTTATGATTTCATGTGTGCCTTTTCAGCATTCTTCAGATAGACCAACCACGGCTCTTTTCAGTGGTGCCCAGCAACAGAACAAGGAGCAGTGGGCACAAACTGGAACATATGACATTCCATACAGACACAAGGAAAAATTTCTTTACTTTGTGGTTACAGAACACTGGAGCAAGCTGCACAGAGAGGTTGTGGAGTCTCCTTCTCTGGAGCTTTTCAAAAAGGCCCTATAAGTCATGCAGGTATACTGCTGACATGCAGTCTGCGAGGAACAGCAGCTACGTCAAATCTTTCAAAACCTTCAGCATAATTCCTGCTTAATAGTCAAAGGCTTGAGCAATCGTTTTTCTTTAGAGGGCCTACATTACGAGTGTTGACATATGTGTAGCTAGCTAGCTGTTTCCTTCAGTAAGTCAGTTTCACCATGATCTGTCTTAACTGGAAGGCAGCAAATTTATTTTAATTGCAGTCAGCCGGTTATTAAAAATGGTGCATTTGACTCTGTATCCAAAAAACTCCACTTCTCTGTCACTTCCACCACCCAGTCAATCTTCCTCACCCCAGCTTTTAGGTCAGTTTTTAAAGACTAGCTTTCCATGCTGAACTGTTCTTAGCTGAATATCCCAGATTTTGCCCGTGCACTCTGACAAATGGCCAAACTGAATGAGTGAATGGGGCAGAGGGGGAGGTAGTTCTGCTGCTTGCTCTTCGGACACGTTTCACTCCTCCATTGCCAGATCACTTAGAACCATGCTAAGTATAATCTCACCATTCAAAATACACTGTCTGCTGCTTAGGAATTTCATCTAAGTTGGCCTGAACCCTGAGAGTTCTTCTGGTTTGTTTGGTCTGTAGCCTTGTCTAGCACTTCAGGAATGATTCCAGCATTGTGAAAGATGCCTACAAGTTTCTGCTATTAACATCACAAAGGGAACATCAAAGCTATAGTGTGCAACAAGAACAGTTATCGGTGACTTTCCATGAAAAAGGATGAATAATTTTTGTGTTTCAAACTTTTTCTGGTAACTTGTACCACAGTTAGGAACTTCTTCCTGTTTTTCATTTGTTGGTATTGAAAAAGAAGTCTGACAGCCCCATTGTCAAGAGACAAAAAGTTCAAGCAAACCCCTGTTTTGTCCCTGATGATCAAAGAGCTGGCGGTGATCCTGACAGCTAGCTAGGACTATGAATGTGATGTACCTTAGGAAGAAAACCTGGGTCCAAGTTGCCTCAAAATTTGCCTTTTCATAAGGGAGCTAATGAAAAAAACCTTATTTGTATATTGACCAATCTTTTTCTGCTGTCCAACCCTGACCAATCATGATTAGTCACATACCTTTTCTAGAGGGTACGTAAAAGCTCTGTGTGCATTTATAAATGAATGCCTTCCAAAATCTGTCAGCAAAAGTCTCTCTTAGACTTCTTGAGCATTTACTAGGCTATTTCATTTTTCTTTAATCTCATTACATGTCCCATGGGAGTTATTTTTGTTTAAATTTTTTTTGGTTGCTGGTGGGTGCACCATGAAGCAGGCAGTCATGATAGCAATTGTACAGCTGGAATGTGCATTTCCACATATTGAGTCACTTCCCACTTGCAAAAGCCTACATCTACAGCCACAAAAGCCTGTACTTGTGGTACAGAGGAAGAAATGAGACATATACAAGAACTTAACTGTTATGATCAAGTTCTTGTGTTTGAGGCATTTTATGGCACCACTTATTTTACCAGTATTGACATAGCCTAACACCCTGCTTTCACCAGTAAATTTACTGTTAGCACTTAAAATTCTATTTACTATCACAGTTAAACTCCAGGCCTCTGTGCCTAAGTAGATGTGAGATTCATAGACAGGTGTCTCTGCAAGTAAATGCCCTGGTGGGGAACAGGGAATGGTGGCTGGATGGGATTAAATTTAAAATAAATCCAAACCACGTTTCCTGAAAGTTACCCAAACTCATTCTCTTCTGGAGGGTGGCTATACTCTACCTTTCCTGCTGAAGCTATACAGCTATACAGCATTTTTTTTCCCTTTTTTTTTTTTTAAATGCACATGGAAGCATGAATTTGGTCAGAGAAGCAGCATGCAAGTGTGGCAGATGAGAAGGCAGTAAGGATTACAGTCCCTTCTTCTAACTCTGTGTCTGTATTTTATCTGATATCTGTTAAGTGCAAAATACTTGTGCAGTCTTGAGAACAGGAACCAGAATGTGATTCTTTCTTTGCCTTCTACTTGTAGGTTGAATGCTGTGTTAGGGAGCTATGTGGTCATACTTCATTTTGTGCATGAGTGTTGCCTTAAAGCCTTTTTGAACAACTGGGATTGATTAGCTGCCTCCAAATCTGCTCCTCCTACCTCCCATGCAAACAAACCGAAGAGAAGTATACAAAGGTGTTTAGTAATGTGTTGGTTTGAAATCTCCTAGGTAAATTCCTAGGAATAGTAATATGTGGAAGAATAATACTGATATAGAAGATCCTTTTAAAGAAGTAATTTTGCAAATCACCTTTTCTTTATTTAGATCAAGAGGATTTCCTAGGACTATATAAAGCGGTCTTTAAGACTGAATGTGAAGATCCTTGGATTATGTCACCAAGAATTTCTCTGCTTTCCTTGAAAGAATTCACTGTCTGTGTGCATCTCAAGCTAAATTCCTCAAATAGTCCTTGGACAGCATATGTATATAATCAAGAAACACCTAACAGCAATCTCTCTGCAAATAAGCATGACCTTGGACTTGCTGGAGATCATGGTAAATTGAGGATATGGTTGTTTGGAAATCAAATAAATATGACAGTAATGCTTCGTGAAAATATATGGCACGAAATATGTACCCAGTGGAAAGGTGAAGATGCGGAGGTGAAGTTATTCATAAATGGAACAAAAAGAGAAAACAAAAAACTAACTGAAAAGATGTCTCTCCCTGGAAAAGGGCAATTCTTACTTGGCTGCTCAAAGCTGCCAGGTACAGCTCCATCACCTAAAACGGGCATGACTGGGGAGCTGTACATGTTCAGAATGTGGGATAAAGCAAATATAAATCTTGCCCGGAACTGCAGAGATGGTAGTGTCATACGCTGGAGAAAGGAAGATTGGATATATAATAAGACAGTCGAAGAGGATGACTCTTTGCCATGTGGTAAGTGCCATTGCACCCCTCTTTTTAAAATAGTGTTATTGTGAAAAGTTATTCTAATGTGTCTAACATTTCTATTCTATATTTTACAAAGTCTTTGTCTACTGGTCATTTCTATCTAAATGCTTATGGAAAACATGTAGGGATCTGCAGCTCTTGCTAGTTTTCGTACAGATTTAGAGGATTACTGCTGTGCTTTTTAAAGACTTCCAACTTGCTCCAGCTTTTCTGTTTGTCTGCTGTCCATGTAATGGTAATGTGTGTGGGATACATACAACGAAAACTACTTAGAGTATTAGGGCTTTCTGTCAATGTCTTTTTAATTAATTTACACACCTTCTATTCTGGGAGTAGATACAGAGGAAAGCATTACTGGTCCTCATTTTAACATTTGCTAGTCCAGGGCTTGAGTGAATGCAAATTTCCACATTTTCACTGGCACATTATACTGCCTTTAGCTGGTGTGGTCTACGTCTGTAAAGATTACTGGACATTCCAATTTCTTCTTGTTTCTGTTTCAATAATGTCTTCCTTTATTAAAATGGCCAAATGGTTTCTTACACCTTTCTCAAAGTTCCCCTCTGGCCTGAAAAAGAACCACAAAAAGCTTTGAAACAAAACAAAATTATGCTGTCAGAGAAATTGAGTTTTAATATAATTGAAAAAGAGTTAAATAAAGAAAATCTTTTTTTCTAGCTTTTACTATCCTGTCTGCTGAGGTAAAAGACAAACTTAAATAAAATTTGGGTGGGATCCATTTTCTTATAGAATCATAGAATGGCTTGGGTTAGAAAGGACCTTAAAGATGATCAACTCCCTGCCATGGGCAGGGTTGCTACCCACTAGATCAGGCTACCGAAGGCCCCATCCAGCCTGGCTTTGAATGCTTCCAGGGATGAGACAACCACAATTTCTCTGGGCAACCTGTTCCAATTTCTTAGCACTGTCTGAGTAAACAATTTCATCCTAATTTCTAATCTAAATCTCTTCTCTTCTAGTTTAAAGCCATTCCTCCTTGTCCCTTCATTATCAGACTATGTAAAAAGTCAGTCCTTGTCCTGCTTGTAAGCACCCTTCAAGTACTGGAAGACCACAGTGAGGTTTCCTCAGAGCCTTCTCTTCTCCGGTTTAAACAAGCCCAGCTCCCTCAGCCTTTCTTCATAGGAGAGGTGCTCAGCCCTCTGATCATCTTCGTGGCCCTCTCTGGACTTGCTCCAACAGCTCTGCATCCTTCTTGTGCTGAGTGCCCCAGGCCTAAGTGCAGTTCTCCAGATGGAACCTCATGAGGGCAGAGCAGAAGGGAACAGTCACCTTCCTCTCCCTGCTGGCCACCCCTCATTTGACGCAGCCTAGGATTCTGTTGGCCTTCCGGGCTGCAAGCATGGACAGATGGCTCATGTCCCGCTTTTTTGTCCACCAAGACCCACAAGTCCTTCTCTGCAGGGCTGTTATCAAGGAGTTCTTCTCCCAGTCTGTACACATCTCTGGGATTGCCCTAACACCTTGCACTTGGCCTTATTGAACGTCATTAGGTTCACACAGGCCCACCTTTCAAGCTTGTCCAGGTCCCTTTGGATAGCATCGCTTCCTTCTGTTGCGTCAACTGCACCAGTCAGCTTGGTGTCATCATCAAACTTGCTGAGGGTACAACTCAATCCCACTGTTTATGTTGTTGATAAAGATGTTGAAGAGCACAAGTCTCAAGACAGGCCCCTGGGGGACACCACTCATGACCGGCCTCCACCTGGACGTAGAGTCATTGACCACAACTCTCTGGCTGTGACCATCCAGCCAATTCTTTACCCACTGAATAGTCCACCCTTCAAATCCACATCTTTCCAATTTAGAGGTAAGGACAAGTCCACCTGCACAAGTCCAGGTAGACGACATCAGTTGCCCTTCCTTTGTCCACCAATGCCATCACTCATCATAGAAGGACACCAGACTGGTGAGGCATGATCTGCCATTGGTGAAGCTGTGCTGGCTGTCTTGGATCACCTTCTTGTCCCTCATGTGCCTTAACATAGCTTTAACGAGAATTTGTTCCATGGTCTTCCCATGGAACGAGGCTCACTGGCCTATAGTTCCCTGGGTTTTCCTTTCTCCCTTTCTTAAAAATGAGAGTGATGTTTACCTTTTTTCAGTCACTGGGGCCTTCACTTGACAGCCATGACTTTTCAAATATGATGGAGAGTGGCTTGGCAATGACATCAGCCAGCTCCTTCAGGACGCTGGGATGCATATCGTGCAGCCCCATAGACTTGCACACATTCAGCTTCGTGAGGCAGTCTCAGACTTCCTCTGCTCTTACAGCGGGAAGGATTCAGTCCTCCAACCCTTGCCTAGAGATTTATGGGCATGAGGAGCATGTGAAGCCTGACTGCCAGTGAAGACCAAGGCAAAGATTTCATTGAGTACCTCAGCCTTCTCTGTGTCTGTTAAAGCCAGTTCTCCCTTCTCATTTCTCAGACTGGATACACTCTCCTTTGCCTGTCTCTTACGACCAATGTATTTAAAGAATCCCTTCTTCTGGCTTCATAGTGAATGCCTCTGATGTTGGGATGCATGATGAATAAAATGTCTCCTCTAGCCTGATGCTGCAGTTGGGAGCACATCTTCTCTATTTGGTTGTGTGATTTGAGAAAGGACCTGAAGAAAGGATGGCTTTCTCTTGGTCTTGTGTGACTGTGTTTGAAGGAGCTGAGAGGGAGAACATTCTGGCTACCAGACATAAAGGCTGGTACAAGGAAAAGAGACATCTTTGTGGATAGTGGGCTAAATCCCCTTCATAGTGGCATGTCTGGTTCTCTTTCACAGAGGCACAGAAAGGACAAACTTCTTGTTTTCAGTTCTAGCACTCAAGGATGCTTTCAGTTCTAGCGTCCTTGAGCATCTCAGGGCATCTGAGTTGGACAATATCCAACCTCAGCCCCAAGTACTTAGTGATTTTAGGTGAAGTGATTTCGGGGTTTGTGGAATCCTTTGTCTAACTGCAAGAGCTCTCTCATGACTAAGAAGCATGGTTTCCAAAGCTCTGTTGATTAGCCAAATTGAACTTCAGTTCTGCTGCCAGAGATTTGTTTTGGTACAAGAGGCTATCTGTATGCCAAGTATAAGTTCTCTTCTCTAGGTAACTTGGAAGTATAATAGCTTTTCAAAGAAAAGTTCACTGGAGTTTTTTCAGGAATAGATGCATTTTTGCTGATTGCATCCCTCCCAGAAAAACCAGTCAGCCTATGGAAGGCAATTATTTAGCACGTCAGTCCAATAGTTAAACAAACAAACAAACAAAAGCATCGACAGTGTCAAGCGAATTTAATTGATGGTGCTAGTCACACAATTAGATTTCTTTCTAAAAGTTCCTCTGTCCTCCTGTGTAAAAACTATCCAGAAACAGAAGTACCTGTTAAAACACAAGTACTTAGAGCATTAGGTCTTTAGGAAGAACTGATTTTTCATCTGCGAAGAGCGTTAACTGGCAAAGGGCCTTGCTTCCTTTGTAGGCACAAAAGGTGAAAAGGAAGTGGTTCATTGAAGTCATAATTGTGCCGGAGGACAAGTTTCAGAGTTTTGTTATGTCCTGGTAGGCGTTTTGTGCCTACTTAAAGCAGCAGTTTGTAAAACATTCAGTTAAAGGTTACCAAGGTTGCTGGGATTTCTCAAGATCTTTGTGCAGTGTTAGCCATTATCTAATTGGTGCCTCACAGGCAATGACTCATTCAATTAATACATTCAGATGTACCTGGTGTCACGTCATTAGCTTTTGTTTCTTTTCCTTCTTTTTCTGTTTTTTTTTTTTGTTAACTCTTCATACTCATTTTCTTTTGGTTTTATCATTTATTTTTATACTAATTATTTAGATTGCCAAACATTTGGTTAGTTTCTTCTTCATGTTAGGTCTAATTACGACCAGAGTCCTGATTTTGTTAAGATTTATGTACACAATTAACACTTAAAGGCATAGTGAACATTAATAAAGTAACTTACTCTCCAAAGGTGGATGAGATGACCTTTGCAGTCGCTATGCATGTTATGGAAGGACCTATCTGACTACTCCCCAGTTTATGATGAGGAAAAATGACATTTCTTGGACTAAGGGGGCATAGCAATAGAAAACTTTTAAGTCTGAGTTAAAGACACAGCTTTTGCTTCTTCCCCTTGCAAGACTTAACTTCTTGGTCTCTTCTGCTTGTTGTCACTTTGCACCTTTTGCAAGCTGAACAGATGTAAATGCTTCACATAGTCTGAAGAGGCAAGAGGAAGGTGCTCTTCCACATGCCAGATTTGGAAAATAATTTATCTTATTACTTGATGAATTACTCCTATTTAGCTACAGACTTTAATGTGGACAATATGAGTGATATCACTATGGTTTCTGCATAATCCAAGGGAAAAAAAGAAGTAATAAATAATATTCTCTGATTTAAGAGAATACAAAGACATAAGAAAATAGGTCAGTTTAAAATGCTTGCAAATAAATTTGTGAGCAGCAGCTCTTCTGTTGTGATTTTTTTTTGCACGGGATGTTTGTAAGTCACCTTTAGTGGTAACTTGACAACTAGAAGAAAGTTACTGTTTAAACATTAATTATTTCAGTTACATATTAAACAGTAACATTCTTAATCCAAATATAAATATCCCAACTGTTACACTGTGCATTTGTGCGAGGAGCACAGAGATGACTGAGATGATCTTTTTACAAATTTCAAGGAATTAATAAAATACATGATACAGAATAATTAGAAATAGTGCCAATGGCAGTAGAGCTCTGCCGTTGGTGAGATTGGTGCCCTAACTTACAGCAGAAATTCAGTTGCCTGCAGTTGCATTTTTTGCATAAATACAATTCAGTGTAAGATTGTGACATTTTAGTTTTTCTAAACTGTCCTGTCCAGCCTTCAAGATTAAGGTGTTGTCCCTTCTTTTCCGTGTATCCTTTTCACTCCCTATATGAATGAACCTGATGTTGTTGAAGGAGGTTTCCAGACTTGTGGGAATGAAATAACGTAATGTTGATGGGAAGTCACCAGTGCCCTGTGTGACTGTTGCACTTGCATGTTCAAGGTTGAGGAAAATTTCCGTGAAGGCTGTTGTTCTAATTTGGAGGTGCAAGCAACAGGAGGTGTGATTGAGGCTCATGTAATCCCTTGTAAAGATTTCTTGAGCTGTATGCTTTTCTGATGGCAGACTCAGCTTTCCTGGGAGGGAGGTTGGAGTCCTAGTGCTTTACCTCTTCAGGCAGAAGGCTGAAGTGTAGCTGCCACTCTTCCAGTCTGCATCCCAGGCTGTTGGGTACCAAACTTTGGTCCGTACTGTTATGCTCACTGAGAGAGTTAGGAAAGCTAGAGATGAAAAGAATGTATTTGCCCCAATACTATTCCCCCCCCCAGCTTTTTTTAGAATTGTAAGGACCCAATGCTACAGAAATCTTTAGAAGCTCTTAAAGGAGATAAACAGAGGTGACAGGAAAAGTACATAACGCTGGAGTGCTTGTTTGATGAGTCACATACTGCTCTACTTTGTGCATATTTGCAGAATGCATGTTTGACCTTCCCTTTCTTTGCTTTACATTGCTTTTGTCTTCTGTGGTACAAAAAGAAGGAGTGTTTTGGAAATCAATCTACAAGGGAAGGGGTGATTTGATTCACCCCAGCCTCTAATGTACATCTTTGTGCAAACAGAGCTTGATAAAACCTGTATTTGTAAGCAAATTTCCATAAAAAGTGCACCTAGATTTTCTGTTAAGGTTACTAAAGTGAACTGGCCAAAGTGATGGAGCCTAATGTGAAGAAGCACTTTCACTGTTTTTGTGCATTGGCTTCTGTTCAGTCACCAGCGATAATCCATCGTTTCTTCCATAGTGCCTCCTCCAAGAGTGAGAGCAGACCTTACCTCACGAGGAGCATAACATAAAATTAAGATCACGTTTAGTTTTATCTTGTAAACCTATCCAATGTGTCTCAAAATGTAGTTTGCACTGAAAGTTAACTGAGTCAATGTGTCTACACGGAAATGACTGGAGAGGATTTTTACATGTTACTGTTATTTATGCCTTGCATGACAGAACTCTGCACATGGGCAGAGTGTTTCTCAGATGTTAGAGGATCCAATCTCTTTATAGAAAATACGGATTTAATTTGAAGATGAGAATTGTATGTGGTATTCTAGGTGCCTATTTCTGTAAATAGATGGATTGTAGAACGTTATCACTTTTGCTGTTCAAGCTGTTCAGTTTTGTTCATGAGCAAGTTCATGAGAGGCATTTTCATGCAGCTGTATCTTAGTAACACTGAATACAAATGGAGGGTCATCGCTGCACGGCACTGGTGACTAAAATCGTACATACGTAATGTTTACAAGAGGATTTGTAGAGATTTAAAAATGCAGCATAGAGTTGATGTTTCAGTGTAAAACATTTTAAATTAATTCTTAAGCCAGAAGGTGATACTGTATCTGTTTGAAACAAAGACGTGCATTTTGGCTTTCTCATTTCTGATCAGAATCTGCAATGCAAATCAGTTTCCCTGCCTAAATCAATTGAATTTTTTAGTGGAAAAGCTTTCAGCACTAAGTTTGTTACCACATCTTACTTGGAAAATCTAGTTTTCACTGATTTCCTGGTATCCTTGTGTGTATTTGTAAGTCAAAACTGATCTTATCAGAAAGAGGTTATCTTGGTTGTCTAATGCCATTCCATGGTGTTGGCCAAGTCCTGTGGCCTGGGGGTACTTCATTGTTTAGCCAGCAAGGTGCCCCTTGGGATTCTTCCATTCACATTCTCATCTTGATCTCTTTGTGAGATGTGACATTGTTGGGGATACCTTCAGTTTGGAATGATAGTCCTGGGGGATACTATAAACTGTTCTCATGTCTGGTCTGCTTTTCATTTAATACAAGTGAAATTTGGGGCACTTCCTTTCATAACCCTGCCATCTACACCCCAGAAGACACAAGCCCATAGATGTACAGTGATATGCTCTGCGCTTCTACGGGTGGCCAGGAGTGTTGCTGCTCCTTGAGCAGTTCAGTGCCTATCTCACGTCTGGACCTGACTGGCATTCTCTCCCCAAGGTCCCTGAGAGATACAGGTCAGCAGACGTGTCCCCTTGTGCTGTTCCATCCCTGCCCCTCTGTGCAGCGCAGACAGGGCAGAGTGGCTGTCCATGCGGAGGCTCCAGCTCATGACAGTTCCAACTTCATTCTTTTCCTCCCAAGAAAACACTGCTGTCTCAGATTTGCTCAAAGGATGGTTTCTGCAGAAATTTAAAGGAGATCATGAAATGTTAGGTAAATCAGTATTAGTCAGCTGCAACACCATTCCCCTGAGATAGGGGAGCCAGAAACATCTGCCAGTAGCTTAGTTCTTGCACGATGTTGTTATCTGCAGCCTGGTTCTAGCGGCTTCCCGCTCCTCCACCCTGGAAAAATTGATCTGCTTCTGGCAGAGGGGGCTGCCTGAAGACAGGTGAATCAGAGAGGGCATTGCCTTTCCAAAAATTTAAAGGAGGAGTGTACTGACTGTAAGTTAGATTGGAGATAGGGAGAAGAAAAGGATATTTTTCATTCTTCCTGATGTAGATGATTGTACACTGTGCATGCTTTAAGGGCTTTATCTTGTTTCTAACAGTTAATGAACAAAAAGCATGCAGTGAATGACCATGCCTTAGGTGTGGGAACCAGAACCCAAATCTTGCCCTTCCCGTCTTGACAACTGGTAGGTTGATAGTTTTGATCTCTAATGCTAAGGAATGCTCTGTGCATGAGGCTATTTCAGAGATAGTGCAAAGCACCAGTCTCTTTTTTCTGTCCAAACTTCAAGAGGTGAATTTCCTCCTCAGTTTTGAAAAGAGCAACCCTGGTGTTAGAATTCAAGAAACAGAGATGAGCTGTTACATGGCAACTAGAGCTGGGGCCTGTAATCCAAAGGTAAAACTTCATTTCCAAAAAGGACTAAGGTTTAGTGGCTGTTGTGAACATTGCCCTGAAACGCCTCTCTGCAGGAATTGTCCACAGTCCCTAACTTACAGATTCAGTTCACAGGCCCTAATGCTCACGGATTCAGTGCTGTCAGAGCCACATTAATTTGTGGACCTCGCCTTAGGTACTGTTGTTAACATATTTAGTCTCCTAGCAGACCAGAGCTGCTAAAGTTATACTGATTCCTGTTGTTGTAAAGAGTCATTATGGGGAATGAAGGTTGTTACCATGCCAAGAATACTGTTTCCCAGGTAAAATTTTTGCAGGTGTGGTATGGAGCAATGACATCAGTTGCTGAACTGGTGTCATACCACCGGATTTGAATCCTCAGGAAATGTTCTCTGTTACAGAAAATGTAGAAAAGTATCATTACAGTATGTAATACCTTGTTATTTAGTGTATTGATTTGATGATCGTAGACTAACAGCATTGCAGATAAAAGTGCTCAAAGCAAGTAAAATCAGTGTTCAGGTGCTTAAGGATTTTCTTATTCTTAACTATGGAAAACAACCCAAGGGAAATTAATGTTCTGTTTGCTCGTGACTAGCACTTCTTTGGTTATTTTACTCTTCTTTCGACATGTCAACTTTAGGGATATTTTGGATTGGACTTTAATCCTTCTCCAAATAAACTGTATTCATGTTGTTTTCTAGCAAGTATAATGAAGGAGGAGAGTTAACAGACTTAAATGAAATTGAATGATGTGTTACAGCTTCTTTTCCTCCTTCCTTTCTGTACGCAGAAGTGATTCTGATGAAATACTTGTTAGTGAGCTTAGTGTTGCACCTTTTTCTGTGAAAAGTCTTTCTTACAGATAATTTCTAGCAGCAGTAGGCATGTGAATACTGGAAGAGAAGTCATGGAGAGATATGTTGCGAGAAACTCTCGATGGCCAGTAACTTAGGCTCAGGCAAAGTATGAGGTGAATGGCCCCTTACTGACACTTTGCAAAGCGGGTGACCTAGCAGGTGGGCACACCAAGCAGGAATGTACAGCAGTTTTTATTCTCCCCCTGCCCTGGTTCCTCCTTGGTTGAGTACTTCAGGGTTTACAGTCTACAACCTATCCAATACTGCCGAATGTCCCACACCTGATTATGACTTGGGTACGATTCTTTCCAGTTCTCCTCCCCTCTTTGCTTCATGGTCGGTGTAAGCATTGTCCCTTTTTCCGAGTAACCTCTGAGCAAATTCAGGCCTCAGGGTCAGTGCACTGGTCCTGCTCCTGGTACCCTTCAGAAGCACGGACTCTCCGGCCTTGTTCCCAAGAATTAGCCAAAACTATACCCTGTTTTGATGTGATATGCTGTGTTTAAACTGGCCTTCTTGGTCACAGTGTTCTGTTTACACCATCCTGACACACACCATATCGTAAATAAGGTACAGCACATTCTGCAGCAAGGAATCCTTCTCCTACAATCTTAGAGAGCAGAACAGCACATATCCAAATGAAGGATACAGATACAGAAGAGAAGATGATACAAGTGAAAACCAATCTTATGCTCTCTAGCTTGGAGGGGGGTCTCTAAAGGCACTTTGGGGTCCTGTGGGACACTCCTGTGGGAGTCTTGGAGAATGGGAGAAGTGCGTGAAGACTGGAGGATAGCCAATATTTCTGTGGTCTTCAAAAAGGGCAAGAAGGAGGATCCAGGAAACTGCAGGCCAGTCAGCCTCACCTCTGTCCCTGGAAAGGTGACGGAACAGCTTGTTCTGGATGCCATCTCCCAGCAATTGGAAGAGAA
>WBMW01003842.1:350032-370195 GCA_013396635.1 Penelope pileata | reverse complement strand
TTGGGTTTTGGGGTTTGGGGGGGGGGTTTCAGGTATGTTCTAGAGTCTTTGGGGAAGGTTAGGGAAATTGGGAGACAGGAAGGAGGGTCCTGCAGAAACATTCCACTATTTCTTATAATGTGATCCAGGAAAAAGTCTCTCAGACTATGCGTGTCACAACCACTTGATGCATTTGTCAACTCCAGATTCATGGCTTGTGTTTAGCTTATTTTGCTCCCCTTACTGCTGAATTTGTAACTAAAAAGCTGTTGGCATTTTCAGGATTTGCTGTCTTCTTACTGATTTACAGTATTAAACGTGTCATTGGACAACTTCTGTTACCTATCTCATGATAGTATGTGTACTTTCAAAATTCTCAAAACAGATTGAAGGCATATAGAGGATGGGAAAAGCAGTTTGTCTATAGTGTGTGTGTCTAAGCTGACTCTTCAAGAGTATCTGAGAATGACCTTAAGGTCAGGTTCCCCAGGTAGATTTTTAAAATATTTTTTTAGTGGGCAGAAATGGTGTGGTAGTCTTTCCTGTGAGATGATTTATACTTCAAGAGGTGAGTTTCATTTGAGAATTTGATTTCCTCCAGGACCTTTTTGTTGGAAATAAGGAGTTTTGCATGAAGTGCTAACCACTAAGTAAGATGCGACCAATGGCTTCAATTGTCATAGCCACACCTCAGTCATGAGCCCATCTTTACATTGCATCCCTTCCAAGGTTTTATTAGGGAGATGTTTCATGGGCCCACTGAGCTAAAAATAGCTCACCTTTTTACTCCCAGTTGAGGTCATGGAATCATAGAATCAGAGAATGGTTTGGGTTGGAAGGGATCTTAAAGCCCACCCAGCCCCAACCCCCTGCCGTGGGCAGGGCTGCCACTCCCTGGGTCAGGCTGCCCAGGACCCATCCATTCCTAACATCTAACCTGAATCTCCCCTCTTTCAGTTTAAAGCCATCAACCCTTGTTGTATCAGTACACTCCCTGATGACCATCCAGCCCATTCCTTATGCACCAGGTGGTCCATCCATCAAATCCACGTCTCTCCAATTTAGAGACAAGGATGTTCTGTTGGACAGGTCCATCTGAGATGCTGAAGTTCTGGCAGCCTGGTCTACCTGCTTGTGGTTTAGATTTTGGTGGTGCAGCTCTTGGGCATATGAGCATCTACACAATGTAGATGCATATCATGATCAAATTACAAAGTACATGGAATGTAAATAAGTATGGAATAAAGCATCCCTGTCTTACCACCTCTCCCACTTCCTGCTTTATTTTATTGCTGCTCTGCTTCTCCATTGTTAGTAAAAATTCATTTCTTGAGTAGTTCATCTGCATTTTATTTCGCCACATTTTACAAAAAATGGCTTTATGAAAGCACAGTCATGCTTAGCTGTTACATTTTTGGATGCTGCTTTTGGTCTACTTCATCTTCACTCAAGCAAATGTGCTGAAAAGATTTCTGAAGACTTTGGAAGTGGAAGGGCGGTGGGAAAACTCACAGACTTATTTCTGCCTTCCATAAGTACAAAAGTGATAAACTGAGTAAAAAAAAAGTTAAACTTCCAACTTTTCAGAAAGACTACGGACATTTCTCAATGGATACAAAACAGTTTTGCGAGCCAACTTGATTTAAAGTGAGTGGCTTTGTTCAATGACAGGAAGTTAGCAGTTTCCCAAATGAGAGAAAAGGGAATGCCTCAGGAAAGAATGAACTGGGAAATAGATGGGTAGTCAAAGGAGAACATGATATTTTTACTTTCTTACCTTTCTCTAACATTTAGAAGTGTCCATTTTAGAGACTCCTCTGAGGAGAGACTAAACCTCATGAGAGCAGGGTGAACACACGATCTGTCCTGAGACATTGCTCTCAGCACTTCCTTTGTTCTGAGCAGGGAAACGTTACCTTGCAAATAGAATAGCAGGATGCGGTTGAGGGATTTTAATTCTCCTGCTGCAGCTTAGTTAAGCACCTGCTTAACTAAGTAAAAATATTCTCTAATGATTTTCTTAGTAACTGTTTACTTGATAAAGGTAGATTTTTGGAAAGATCCCTAAGGAGGCAAAGAAAAAAGTCAGGTGGGGATTCTGACTTCTGATTGTAAGAGAAATTCTCATCTTACTACTTCTGTTTCCTTGCACGAAGAAAGGTGTTATGCTGGTGTCAAAGGGGTCATACTGTGAAATACAAGGATCATGTTCAGTCCTCCCAAAATAGGCAGGAAGATTTAGTGAAGGAGTAATAGTCTCAGGGCTTTATTCATTTGACAGTGATTGCTCTAAATGAGTTGTTTCACCCATTGCAGATGGGTGAAAGCTCTTACATCTGTCCACTTAATCCAGCACTGTTGTGGTTTATTAAGACCAAATCATAACTTGAAAGCCTGGCCCTGGAATTCTTCGGAAGAAGGACTATCCTAAATATCTTCAGCTTTGCTTTGATTGTGCTGGGTTACTTATGTTACTGTTTATTCTTTGTTGTTGGTTTGTTTTTAGGTTTGTTTTTGTTTTGAGGAAGGGCATATTCTTTATTGTGTTTAATTTTGCTTTCTGTTACGAAAGTATCTGGTCTTAGATCCGTCATCTAATTGTTGCTATTTTTTTTTTTGTCAGATACAGAAGAAACCACCAGACCTGCAGGTGAGCATTGCTTTATAAAAATAAACCCAGCAGTTAGTGACACTGACTGAAGGCAGGTGGAGTACCAGCCTGTCTAGTACAGCTGTGTTTGCACAAACAGGAGCTCATTTTTTCACTTCTAGTATAAAAACCTTTGAGTACTGTCCAAATCATTTATTTTCACAAAATGAACATTTTGACATCGCAAAATGTTTTTTTTTGAAAGCATAGTAGCTTATCTAAAATGGCTGTGTCGAAAATTGTGTGCTTGAATCTGTGTATAAATATATGTAAAAACTTCTGCTGCTACAAAACTCCTTCCTTTTTAACTGCTGCTACTACTGTATTGCCTAACAGAAAAGAGGCAACAGCTGTATGAAGGTTCTGTGTCATTTTTTTCTCATTATTCTGGTGTTTCAGAAAGTGTGTAGGAAAATTTCTGCTGCTGTTACTTTTTAAATTGTGGAGATACTTAAGAGTATGTATATATACATGGAGTATGTACCTATTTGCAAATTAATTACCCAGGTCATCCTTTTGTTTATTTTGTATTTCATGGTGCAAATAACATTAGTAATTTTCCAGAGAAAATGAACATAAAGTTACTGTGATGATTCTAATTCTCCTTCAGAACCTTCTCCTGCAGAGGCTTTCAGTACCTCTGACTTAATTATTCCACAATAATAGGAAAGGTTTTACAGTATAAATAGTGTATTGTAAGGAACATTATAGGATAGGTTCTTGTCTTGGGACAAGATGTTGAAATAATTATATTTTTTAAAATAGTTTTTCATATTTGCAGCCAGCTGTCCTTCATATTTCTGTGACAACTCTGGTTTTAGTTCTCTATGGCACCCTCAAAAATCATTCAGTGAACGAAAGAGCTTTGAAGTTGCTGTGTGAACCAGATATCAAATTACCTGATTTCTTTTTGATCCAATGTTCACTGTAACAACATCAAAGATTTAGTAGCTAGTGTTTGCTGTATAAATAGTTGGCTGGCTCCTATCAAGTTCAGAGGTTCAAACTTGAAACAAATTAGTTTTTTGAAACACTGCTTTTTGCTGGACAGAAAGGAGAATGCGTTTGTACGGGATGGATTTTATATGGCAAATCTCAGTGTTTTGCAAAATTTGGGAGGAGTTCTTCATAACCCAAGTGCAGCAACCTTGTTGTATACGTTTGATTGTCATTCCCAGAATTATCAAGACACTCAGGGTAGGCATGTGGCTTTCAGGCCAGCTGCATGGCTTTGTGTATCCTGGGACAACAATCTTAGTGTTATACAAAGGAAACTGTCCAGTATTTATTGAAAATAAATAATCTTTAGTTCTCCTCTATTTAAATTCATAAAATTAAAGTTTATTTTATGAGTTTTTTACATCCATCTTTTTTCCAACCTGGCTGTGTTCTTTGATGAGCAGATGTTGCCCTCTTCTGGTGGACACAATTAACTTTTGAGAATATAAGAAAAGGCTGCTGAGGATGTTTATGTATGTATCTGAAACATTATTTACTAACGCGTGTTCCCTTTTTTTCTTTTGTTTCCTTTTTTTTCTGTCTTAAATGAAAGCTGCAAGTTCAGGAGAATCACCTGCAACAACCATTTCTGGTAAGAAAATCAGGACTTCACTGATTAGTGCAGTGTCTGTTATCTCCTGTCAGATAAATTTCTGTTTTTGTCTGAGGTAATGCAGATAAGCTGTCGTGCAAATGAATTCCAACATCTAGTGTTTTCTTTTTTATTGTTATTTTTTGTCTTCATTTGCTTAGTTATACTTTGTTTTGAAATAGCATACTTAAGATCAATCATTCATGGGTTTTGTCAGTGATGGTTGGGGTTGAAGTAGGTGCAAGTTGCTTGGTCGGGAGACTTTTGTCCAGTAACCTGAGCAGTGAAACAGTTGCAGAGATGGCAGAGGGGGAACACTAGCGAGCAGAGCTCCCACACATCTCCTCCCGCCCGTGTAGATGTGTGTATGTCATTCAGCTTTCAGGATCAGAGGTGATGAACATCATCATGAAAGTATTTTTAATAGGAAAATATTGTGGAAAGAGACAAAGACTGTATACACATGGGAAGAGTCCTTTGCCTTCTTGCTAAATGTGTGCTGACATATCCTGCTCTAGAGAAAAGAAATGATACAGACACACAAACACACACGCTTTGGTTCTTTTACAGATACAATCATCCTCTGGGAATGGTTCATCTTTAACAACTGCAGCCAACTCAGTATTTGTTGCACCAAACCAAACAATGCAGATGAAGTCAGCATTTAGTTTTCACTTGGATTCCTCATATTTTGGCGGCTTTTTAGTTGCTGCAGAAAATCAGTTGTCTTCAGGACTGTTGCTTAAGAACTAAATATGCCTAGCTTTTGTTCTGGGTACAGAATTAAGAGGGCACTTGTGAAAAGGCTCAGAATGGCTAATCCAGTGGAAATGAATAAAAAGAAAAGCTCCCTTTCCCCTTCCAAGCAGATTGCTTTTTTTCTTGATATGTAGCTATCTCTATGCAGAGTAGCCAACTTTTTTATATTATACTTAAGCTATTGGTTCTAATGATGGCAGTGATGCTTTTAGCAAAGAAGTTTTGAAAATGTAGTTTTCAGCTGTTAATGAAACTACTCTGTTTTGTAAAAAGTCACTAAATTGTCATATTGGAGTGATACAAAGTGATCCTTGAATCACTTTACATTCCTCTGCTGACACTTAAAATATGCTTTCTAAGCACATGCTGACTGAGCAATCTTTAAATTTTCTTCTGTTTTCTTGATTTCCTTCCCTTCTCCCCTTCCCATAAAGATATTTTCCACCCCACCCTTTTGTATTTATACATGGTTTCTGCAGAAATAGCTTTCTTGGAGACAGTTTTCCAAGCCCAGTGTGTCATCTCTGCTTCTGAGTTCATGCAGGAAAAGCGCCTTTGGGCTGAGCAATTGGATATGCGAAATTGATCTGCCTTTTCCAAGAGAATGAAGCCAATAAAAAGACATTATCTGAAGGAACTTAATTGCCAACTTTTTGCATTCATAAACTCACTCAGATTTTTGAATTAATGTTAACAGTTTGCAATGAGCACAAAAGTTGTTCCTAAAAGGGAACTTAGATCATTAAAATTTGGTTCCTGATGGAAGTGTTGCATGCTTAAATTTCTTTTTCTAAAATACACACAAATAAAATATTACATTAATATCTTATTTCTTTTATCTTTTTTTTTCCAGAATCCTCTATTGTTACTTTTATCACCTATCCTATTAACCCCTCAGGCAAGATTTTATTAATGTTTCTCTTATTTAGATTAGTTAGATTTAGATTTTTTTAGACTTTTAGATTTTTATTTCATTTTTATTGTTTTTATTGTTTCTAATTTTTCTTCTCCAGAGATGACTTCAGATGAAACTGAAAAATCTGCAGGTGAGAATTAACATGAGGGCAGTCATACCTGAAAGGAAATGTGTTGCAATTGTGAAAGTTTGCTTGCTTTTTTTTTTCAAATTGAGACTTGTTTAGTCCAAATTCTTTTCTTGCACTATCTTAAAATACATTTGTCTCCAATCTGTATTTTAAGTCTCCACGACTGGTAGGATTTTGAAATACGTTATACTAACACAAAGCTGTTAAACTTTCTTTTTTATGCAAAATGTTGCATTGCATATGAAAGCACAAACTGGGCATATATATATTTAGCAAGCATGGATATTTTTGATATATCTATGGATAGAATGTTTTCCATGCTTTATTGTGGTATTTGAAGTATTTTACAAAACTCAAACCTGTACAGGATTCCTTAGAAACAATTACATGATATATGTTCTTGCAATAAGTTGCCAAATAGGATCAGTAAAGACTCCATCAGGAGAGCTTGCTGCACCGTTTTTCCTGATGTGTACTTCTGAAAACAAGGAGTAGATACATCCCGCGTCAGTACAGGTGCCTGCATGTCTGTATCTAAGCCACATATTCTGCTATTGTTCATAGTTGATGGAGAGAAAGAGACATTTTTAGAATATAATTTGTCTTACACTGAAGTAGCCACATACAACAGGCCAAATGGGAATCATGCCTGAAAAGCACCTCTTCCTCAGCTGAAAATATTAGGGAGGCTGGAGTAACTGGCTCAGCTGGGGATGCAAACATTTGATTGGGTGGATCTCACACAATGGTGCTTTTTCCTTTCCTGTTCAGAAAGTAACTTAATTCCTTCATAAATGGTAATGTTTTTGTACTTCTGAGAAGACAGACTCTGAAGTGGAAATTATGAATCTTCTTATGACTCATATTTCATAGTCTTTTTACATAAAAGTGTGAAAACTTAATTTTATTTCATTTCTCTTTTAAACAGAAGCTCTTAACATCACTGAGTATTACCCCACCGTAACACCACCAGGTAGGATTCATACATCACCACTGATATCCTTGTATGCTTCTTAGAATTACTTGTGCTTGCCTAGACAGCCACACATAGAAAGGTTTGGTTATTTTGTAGATCAGAGCAGCAGTGTCAAGGGTCAAAAAGATAAAAGAAAGTCTCAGGACCCATGTGTTCTATTAAAAAAAATAATCCTTGTGCTTTTAAGCAGATTTAAGCAAATTGAACCCAGACATGATGTTCTCAGGGCAGATCCAGTCTGTAGGAGTACACTGAGTTTAGTTTGTTGTCTGTGTAGGAGCCTGGTAGATGAGCTAGAATCTATTTGCACTGTGATAGAGTAAGTGGTAGAATAGTTGACTTGAAGCCAAACCTACTAGGATGATTTGACTCTGTGAATGTGACCTGCAAGAAATTTGCAGCCATGTTATCCGATGATCTTTGGGGCAATAGTGACTTTTGATCACCCTTTCATCCTCCATGTATCTTATATATTTTGTGCATTTTGGTGGCTTGTAGAGATATTAAGCAAGACCAGGTGGCACACAAATAGGTGCTTGTAAACAAAACCAGGTTGACCTTACTGCTTGTTTTTGTGGTGCTCATGTTTTGTGTGTTGAATTTTTATAAATGTTATTGTTCTTCATGTAGTTAATTTTGACAAATTTCATTATTTATGAATATTCTATTTCTTTTAGGATTTTTTTTTAAATAAAAGTGATGGTACAGTTTTCATTACTACTTCACTGACAATTACCAGCACAAAAGGAAAGGCAAATTTATATTGATAATATTTTTTTTCTAGTGTTTTGAATATTGCTTGCAGCTCACAGCCCATACCTTCTTGTGACTATTTGTTGATGGTGATAAAGTTGATGAAATATCAGGTTATAACAGGCAAATGTTTGGGCCACAGAAAAAGTAAAAATAAAAAAGGAAAGAAAAATTTCCCATCTCATTTGGTACCAGGTAATGATAACAACAGAGAAAACAGTTTGTTGTCTGTTAATGGAGGCCAGTCTATATTCTTGTTCTAAAATATGGTACATGTACCTGGAAAGTTTCAGTGAGAGTTTTGGACTTGACTGCTTCAGTTGTATTCATTAGAGTTATTTGCTAATATGAATAAAGGAGATATGCATTCTTGCAGAGTACAGTCCTACCTATATATTAACAACTTAAGTTGCATATTGTTTTAGATACAACTGTGTACACCAAGCTGACTTTTTAAAATAAAAAAATAATGTGGAGACTACTTGTATGTAGATCTTCTGTGGAAAGAATTGCAGAAAATTATTCAAAATTAATTAATGAAAACCAGTGTGTCTCATTCTGATTACTAAGTCTTAGGTAATGTCATGGTAAGTGCCCTAGAGAAGTGTAGCCTAGACAGTATGTGAAACATACAATACTTTACATTTAAAACATGGAAATGATTGTAAATGTGTGTTTGTCAGTACTGAGTTTAAGTTCAGATCTTTTACTCACTAGATGTTTTTTCCCCCAAAAATACAGCTGGAGAAACCATTTTGTGCAACGTATCATCTGTCTGTAATTTTTCAGGTCAGTGATTTTCCTTTCTTCTTGCAAAAATCATATCCAACTATTTGACTGAGTAATGAGGCAACCTTTCCTTGCTGTATGAAAGCTAGCTCTGCAATAATTTTTCTTGCTAATGTAGAAAGATTGTGTGCAACTTTTAAAAAATGAATATGAGGTGTGCTTTTTAATTTAAAAGTAATGTTTTATGTATAGTATATTTGATCTTTGGTTTTTTATCAAATTATACATAATTGATGATAAGAATTACAGGCCTGAGAAAAGAATAAAATAGTGTTTAGCTAGTAGTGTCTGTCATATTGAGTGTAATTCTGTATCAGGAACAGAGATTGAAATATTGTTTTGAAGAATTATTGTAAAAACTCGTCTGTATTTTAAAAGTATAATATGATAGGACAGAAAAAGGAAAATGGAAGGGACAATGATGTTCCCTTTACATGTGTTAACAAAACCATAGTTAAAGAAGACTTTGTTGACAAGTTGCTGCCTTTCAAAGCAGCATGATAAAGATATTCTATGAGAAATCCTTAAGAAAATTAAGTCCCTTATGCAAAGCAGCCATATACTGAGTTCTTTGCAGATTGGAACGAGACAGTATAAATATCTGTGCCTCCTCTGTGAAGTTTCCCTACTGGTCGGCACAATAAGCTGCCAGATGATTTGGCTGACATCATGTATGCATTCATGTATGTGTCTTTGTCTATAGCTTGCACTAAATGTATGGCTGCAGGAAGAGAAGTGTCATAGAAGTCATGTTTTCTCTCCCAAGTTAGCTTACCAGTTCTCAGGGACTGTTGAATGATGCTCTGAATGATAGTATCCTGAAAATTATTTAGCCAATAAAGGAATTGAATAATACCCAGAATATCACTTTGCCTTTACCCACACATTTTATACTTGGTATGAGATCTGGGGTTGTATTAATAGTGATGTGCACTTCAGGTTTTCTATTTTGAAAAAAAAAATAAAACAGAAACTCGAAAGAATTTTAGAGATAGCCAGCAAAAATGAAGATACAGAAAAAAAATGAAGCCATGAGACTAGCTTACATGTGGAAATAATAAGTGAAGAGACGAAGGAACAATTGCAAAAACAGTGAATGGTCAGAAAACTTATTATAAGTGTTCTTATTGCCCTTACATTTTAACTCAAGACTATGTTTTTTTAAAAAAAATTCAAATTATTTTATATCATGTAAACTTACATTGTGTTAAGTTTTGATTATCTTAAACTGTTTTGTGTTTTGGTTTTAGTGTTCTATGTGGGCAAGGCAAAACTTAAGGAAAAAGAAGAAAGTAACACATCACTAAATATAGAAATAGTAAGTGTTCTCTCTCTTGAACTTTTGTGTAAGGAAGTTTGAAATCAGTTTCTTTGTCTATGCATAAAATCCTGATACCCTATCATGATTTTTATAGTAGCTTTTATGGTTTTATTTTACTTAGAGTACTACTCTATGTCTCTTAAACATCTGCTGTGTGTCTGATTTTGGAAGTCTAACTAATTAAACTTCCTGAAGCAAGAGCTGTTATTCTCTGTGTAACCACTGAAAAGAGGGAGGTAACCCTGGAAAGTCTGGAGAGAGGTCTGAACTGCCTAATTATCAGTCTAAATTTAGGCATATGGAATCTTCCTTTGGAGATGAATTTAGGCACTTGAGAAGGCTAGGTTAGAAAGCATCCTGAAAGTAATCCATGTTGAGACTCTCTGCAATGGGGCATCATTCTGTGTGGCAGGATAAGAATGTTTAGTTGTTATGGATGAAAAGCTAAAGGGGAAAAAAAAAAAGGAAAAAGGCGTTAGCTTTTAATGGTTCCTTGTACCTTTCTCCTACACATCTATGTCTATACTCAGTCTGAGATTTCACACACTAATTTCTGCAAGCCTGAGAAGGTATGCAGCAAAATCACCACAGAGAGCTATCACACAGGAGCACGCTGAGCATTGAGTTTGGGCAGGGATAGGCCCCAGTATCTCAAAGGCAAGAGCCACATCTGCACTGTGTTGTGTTTCCATAGTGATAGTGTCTCCTGAAACCGTCCTGCTGTATGAACATTATGCATATGAGTTTCTTTTAATGCTAAAAATCTGCTAGTATTATTTAGCATTGGAATCTTTGTTTCTAATAGATTAATAACATAACTGTCGACAATCAAGTTTCAAGCTTAATTCCAATTCCAGCACCAACTCTACAAGAACTGAGGTAAGTAATCTGGAATAAGGACTGAAATCTTTGATATATTTGAAAAAGATGAAGCAAGACCTTTCATGTGGTTAGCAAACTCTTCACTTTGCATTATTCCTGCACTTCATAGTTTTCAGGAATTGTGAACAACTCTTCTTTAATGTCAATTTCCTATTAATTAGAATAGTCTTAGTTTTGCTTTATGTACCACAAAATGTAAGAACTGGTATGTTTGCTGATTACATTTTAGGTCCTGCAGTTTCCTTGGGGTTTAACAAGGTGCCTTGTTGTTTATATACTGGTGATCTTAATAATAGTAATTATATTAATGATGATGATTGTAATAATAATACCTGAGGATGTGAACTGTTGATTATTGAGAATGCCAGTTTGGCTGTTGGTCTTCATGAATAAATGGTTGTCATAATACAGGGATTTAGTCTGTCTCTTAGGAAATTACTAAGAGAACTGTTATGGCTGTAGGTTTTTCTGATTCATGGAATCATATCTGTATTTTTATTTTGGTGTCATTTTTTCTTTCACAATCCTTCTAAGGTGTGCCCTTTCCTATTTCCAGAGGCATCAAAACTTTTGTCTCGGTTGTGTCCCCCAGCTGTGATTCTCCTTCCCTTTCTGCATGCTAAATATTCATACTGCTCTCCAGAGGGATTGGAATGGCTGTGTGTTTACTGCTACTCCCAAAACTCCCTCTGAAAATCGAAAAGAAACAATTGGCCAATAGACCTTGCTTTTTTTTTTTATTTGTTTTTGGTTTTTGTTCTTTGAAGAAATGCTTAACTCCTACTAGTTTTCTTTATGTGGCTTTGAGTGTAAAAGTTCAGAGTTCTGTTCTAAATGCTTGCTTGCCAAAAGGCAACATTTAAGGTTTATCTTTTGCTCTTTTACATAAGTTGTAAATAAGTGGATTGATGTTAAAATATGTGGTGACAGATTTTAGCTTGTGAAGTGACTAATAAAAGGCAATTTTTACATGTTCAATCCTTTGAAAAGTGTTTGTACAATATTAGAGTTGTCGTAATTTTAAAAAGTTACCAATCAACTGGAAAAGTGTTTTTTTTTCTGGGTAATTGCTTCGTCTTTTCATAATACTGCTGTAATTGTCTTTAGAAACATGATTAGAAATCCTGCCTAATTGTAACTTTTTATTTTACAGAATATCAGAGTTCAACAAAACCTTGCAAGAAATAAGTGAGGTAAGATTACTAATTGTTGTTACTGTTTGGAAAACTTTTTTCAATTTATTTATGATAAGTCCTGCATTCTCCTGACAAAACAATTTTATTTTCCTTTCTCTTGTTGTTACAGTCGTCCGTTGTGGAATGCAGTTCAGAAAACCAGAGGTTTGTTGTTAATTTTTAAAATTTCATATATTTAATAGCTAATACATATTTAAGGGCTTTTGATATGTCAGATGCGAATGGCTATGTAACAGGAGGAAAACTATCTAGGAAGCTGAGTCTGAGAAACAGGCTGGAGAAATATATGCAGGCTAACAAAGAAAGAAATTCTGATCCCATCAGTCTCCTACTATTAATGATTCATTTTGTTTACCAAACTGTTTTGCTTTTCATTAATCTTCTGTTGCTGCACAGGCTTACCTGCCATGTTTCTCCTGCATCTTCACATTAGCTGAGTCACACAGCAGCTTAACCACCAAGGCTGTAAGATTTCAGACCGCCCAACTTCAGAGCTTGTGAATACAGTGCAGTCTTTCTGAGGGAACTGCTTCAGACATCCTAAGTAGCTGTTCTTCAGCTTGGGAAACAAGTCATACTTGGGATAGGGGAAGCGTGAGAAGGTATTTCAGAGTCTGGAAGCTGTGGGGTACCAGAATGGCAAGGCTACTCTGCAGCAGATGATCCTGGAAACCTTGAAATGAAGATTATCTCTGTCACCTTAATTGCCACTCACAGCTAAATTGATAGTGCTTTAAACAGATCAACTTGAAAACAGTATATTCTGAAACAAAATTTGGAACTTTATTTCCCCAAATACTTGAATTTGGGCATCTATCTTACTGGTTTAGGATGAAACAAAAATCCGAAACCCCTAAATAATAATCAAAAGAAAGTTAGATCACACTTTTATACTCACAGTAGTTAGGTACTCCATATTCCGGTTGGAAAGAAGTTCTGCTTCATCTTTTACGTGTTCCATTTTCATTGACCTGTATGTTTGAGTTGCTAAATAGGAAGAACTCTGATTGTACATTTACTAGTTTAGAAAGGGTTTCATGCCATCAAACTAGTTGTGAAAAGTGTAGTTCTCTGCTTAAGTGAGTAATTTAAGTTCCTTTTAAAATCATGAGAAGGAACACTAGGTTTCCCCAGGAAAGTATATGCTACCATAGCCATCTAGGACACTTGCTAGTTCCTCTCTGGAGTTTCTCTGTAGTAACAATGTTATTATCTTTACAAAATTATGAACTCGTTAATGGCTAACACTGATTAGGGAGGATCACATTTAAGAAAGGGCAGACTCAGTAGAAAAAGAAAAAAAGCTGCTACAAAACTGATGTATTGCTCTTCTTTTTAGCCTGACGTTGTGTTTTACTTGCTTTAGAAATATCCCCAGATTTGAAAAAGCCTAGGAAAAAAATGCTTTCTCTGATTTAGTATTTGTCATTTGTCATGAAACTATTCATGCGCTGTCATGACAGCACATATTTATTTCTCGAGTCTAAGGTTTCTTCTTCTCGTTATAGTATACACTGCAATTTCATAATAAAGCTGGATAAGAACGGGAATATAAGCAGTTTAACAGCCAAAGAAGGGGTAACCAAAATTGGTAAGTTATGCTTTAAACACATTCTTACCACAGTTACCCTTTCAGATTAACTGTCATATCTTAACAGTTGACCTCCAAATAACTAAAAGAAAACTCTCACTTAATTTTACGTAAAAATTATTTTTTGTTGATCAATATATATGCATCAGAAATGCAAACTTTCTGATTTTTTGGGGGGAGGAGGGCGAGGTATGTTTAAAAAAGACCTTCCATATAAAGTTGCTGACTCCATTAATAAAGCAGATTTTGAAAGCATTATGTGTAACATTCCTTGAGAACAAAAATACATTTCCGAAAGTTTATCATGTAGCTAAGGTTTCTGAGTGATACTGTGATAGTATGGAGCAGTGTCTCATGCCATTTGTCTCTTTTTCAAAGCATGTCGCTTTGCATTCTGGTTTGCAAAACTAAAAAGAGAAATCTGCACTTCTTGGGCACTGAGCAAAAAGCTGGGGGTATTTCAGTATGTATTCGTGCCTGTCAAAACCTGTTTTGCAAATGTAATTTCAGAAAAAACTCAAAAGTAATCATGCAAAATGCACTATTGTTAAAAATTTTAAAACATACACTTAGTTGAATACCCTATTTAATGGTATTAGCAATTTTTATGCTTCAGGACAAACTAGGTTAGTGCTTCCTTGTCATTTCAGAACACTGCTGCTGTTCATCACCAAAATATTGTTCCTTGACTGCTGAAGAACTAAAAATGTAGTAAGTATAAATACAAAAAGGCTGACATGGTTATTTCCTAATCTTTGTAATGCACTGAGTGAACTTCCATGTTGCAATATAATATCTAGGAAGGACTCTGCAAGCAGAAGGTGACAGATATTGTGCTGTACAGCTTCCTTCCCTTTCCTCCCTGCCCCTCCTTCTATTCTTCCCTTTCTTTGTTTGTTTCTTTTTTTTTTTCCCCCCGACGTTTTTGTGTTCAGAATCAGGTCACCTCCAAAAAAGAAAACAGAAGAGGTGGTATTATTTATGGACTTGCTAGTTAACAACTAGTGCAAAATAGAATGCATGAACCTCACAATGTTACAACAGTAATATTTGTCCCTAGAACATGAGACATCTGACCTGATGAATTTGAAAATACACATTATTAGTAGTAGGCCCACATTGTTCACGTACATTCTTCTATTATAACTAATTTTCTTTAAAATATAAGTAATGTTGAACTTAACATGCGTTTCTGTGCTTTTTTTTAACAGTACTATAGAATTGCCGCCTCATCCCATATGGATTCCTTTCCCTCGTTTTCCTTCTCCCTCTAAAAAGACTGCTATCCCTTCCCTCAAATCTAGTGCTTTTCTTTCCCCCACTGTGCTTTCTGTAAAACAAGCACCCACAATTAGACCACTGAGCCCACCGTTCACAGAAAATTCTCTTTCTGAAACCCTCTCCACATCTCCCACTACAAATGCTTTCTCTGAAACTTCTACTACTGCAACCTCATCTTACACTGATACCACTACATATTCCTCTGCTGAGTCTCTTGCTCAACCTACTGTGCCAACTCTTCCATCCGTAGCTTCTAACAGATCTGTCACTACAATTCTCTCTTCCACACCTGCAACAAAATCTGTTGCTAATGTTGCTCTCTCAGTTAAATCTGATGCTGCATATATTAGCAAGCCTATCACAATAATTTCTCCAGCTGTAAGTTTCACTAAGCCTACTGCAGTTTCCTCTTCTGAGCTTCCCCCCAAACCTCCAACAGCAATTCCACCCTCTGAAACTACCACCAAATCTGCTGAACAGATTCCTGCTACAGATTTGACCCAAGCTATTTCTGATAACACAAACATTACTACAGCACCTATTCTTCCCCTTACTCCTTTCACAATAACTTTGACCCCTACTCTTAGTCCTGTTAAACATTCTGTCTCAGCTTCTCAACCTCATTCTACTGCTGGTGGCCATGGTAGCCTGCCTAATGGAAGCACAGGTAAATACGACAAGTGAAAAAATAAATTTTAATTTGAATGCCATATACTGAATTTGCTTTTAAATTTTATAAACAAGATTTTGGTTATGGGTCTGAACTATCACCTTCTAATTACTATGACAAGCCTGACACGATTTTCAAAAGCTGCTGCATTTTAAAACATATTCTGATGCCTCTGGCCATGAGGGCCTCTGGCCCTACAGTTTTTTTGGTAACTGTGGGCTAAGGTCCCAACAGGTATATTTGGCAGAAAAATTAAGTCATAGAGCCAGGTAGGTAATTTTAGTTTGCTAAATTAGTATTTAAAATATTGCAAATAGAAGTTTTTTTTACCTTAAAATATTCTAATTGACTAGGAATATTCTTAGTGACTGTATTTTCCTATGAGGACTGTATGCATCTTCACAAGCCTGTTTTCAAATTGCTCGTTTTCTCCCCATTTCATTCTTCTTTCAGGTACTTGGTAGCTAAAAATCCAAAATAAGAGATTATTCAGCATCACTCATAGTCATGTTATAATCAGTATAAAGTGTAGTAAATGCTGGCCATTTGCAACCTTGTTCTATGTTTTCCTAAGACTCTTTAAGTATTGCTATCTGCAAACTAGCTGATAGGGAGAAGAAAAAGATTCTGTTTCATGTAGCATACTGAGAGACCTTACACTAATGGTAAGCTTTTTCATTCAGGAGTACTGCTTAATTTTTCTGCTTCTCAGAGCTGACTTCATTTCTTGAGCACAGTACTTAAATAAATGCACAATTTTTCTCTTGTCACAGGAAAGATACTGTCAGCTACCACGTACACTACTTCAATATATACCATCATTAATGTCACCACAGCTGAGCAAATTGTATCCAAAATAGAAAAGGATTTAGCAGCTGGAAAAGTAGAGTCAAAAGATGTAGAACGGATGGTGAGTGAGGTCAGCAAACTCTTGACAGCTTCTCAACCATTACCACCCCAAATTTCTAACAGGTAGGTCAATCTGGAAGTAGATTAAAGGTGTGTTGTATCGACTGTCTTGACAAATTATGTTCAGCAAGTTTCATTTTTTCATAATTGTGATCCAAAAGAATGTTTCTTGTTCTTTAATGTACTTATACAGAAAAGGAGTATTATTACAGTGTTACTTGCTGTACTGTAATATAATACCCTGGAAAACAGTGTAGATTTTTGTGTTCAAGCCATAGTGAGCAGAGTAAGCTGTATTTTACATTCTGCTTGGAGTGCTGCTTCAGAACCACAACTTTGTGCTTGGTAGTACTAAGTATCTCTTTTTCTTAACAGAATTATAAAACTAGTGGATAATATTGGCTTAAAACTGAACTTTTCAACAACATCTGCTGATTTTTCTTCCCCGTCGTTGGCTCTGGCAGTTGTCAAAACCAATCGTGTCCGCTCCAACCAATTGTCTTTTGCTGTCCAGGATTCATCTGATCTCCAGGTAGGACGCTGATAATTCTAAATTTTATGAAATTTTGTAAGTTCACGTTTAAAATGTTTATTCAAATTTGTGTGTTTAAATATTTATGTTATTTACATTTATAACATGACTTTGTTCTGCATTTATGCCAAACTGCAAGAACTTCTGTTCATGTTATTTTCGGAGGATAGAGACTTTGCTTTTTGAAGCCTTTCAGAGTTTTTCCTTTCGTTTTCTAGTATGGACTAAATAAGCAACAGTGTTAGCAGAAACTGGCATTTGACTAATATGCTATTAGAGGGTACAGCGAGAACACCAAAGTGCTTGGCTGCATTATTGTGCCTCAAGAGCCCAGAGTCATGAGTCGTTTAATCACCCACCCTGACAATGCTGAAATTTGCCAAGGAGTATTGTCACATGGCTTCATATATTAGGAGATTAATTGCAGAAAACTGCACGTGCCAGGAAAGAATTATTAAGTTGCTTGAGTAATGACTTGCGTACATTTGTCACTCATGACTGGTTGGTCTTGCCAAGGAAAAAACACTTAGAAAGTTTGGACACACTTTGTCTCACTCCAGACCTTCTCTCCTGGTTGAGGAAATTCTAATTTGGACCATACAACCGTTGGAGGCTTAAATGGGGTGAGATGGGAAGTTCTAGACACATACTGGTACATTGTGTCCTCTCAGAGAAGGAAATAGCTTAGCTTAGCATGAGCCATTAGTGATACTGGAACTGTTCTGTGGTACTGAAAAAGTGAAAATTATATGAAATAGTAACAAATGTAGTAACAATAGTAACAATTAGGAGTTCTATTTTCCTAGCAATATGTGGTAGGTGAGTCTGAGGTGACTTCAAGGGGTCAATGAATGGCCTTTTACCGCATTCATAACCCTGATTCTTCATTTAGATTCTAGGCATCTCCTCACCCTATGTTGTAACCCTGTCAGCTGGCACAGTCCCTTTAGGGTACCACCCTTTTGTGTCCACAATGACTTTCGGGTGCATAATACTCTCAGTTCGTCCCTATTGCCTGCTTCTCCCATGTCTCCTGCCTACTTTTGCAGGGCCTTCTGGCTGGGCAAAAGGCAGCACATTCTGAGGGCATTCTGGAGCTTTATATGTGGTGATAGATCAGTCAGGAATTCAGGGAAAAAAAAAAAAGTGGAGAAGTAAGGCTTACCTCAAGAAATAGTAAGATTCTTTTCTTTTTGGAAGCCAGGGCTTAAAAATCCATGTTATTTACCTCTCTTATTTCAAATTTGGTTGAAATTAGCCAAGGAATTAAAAATGGTTAGGATAGGTTTAATGTAGATGTAGGTAGGTACCATGAGTATAAAAACCTCATTTTCTTACTCAGTCATCTACAAATGAATAATTTCTTCATATGAAGTATAAAAATTCTTTGCTTTACAGGTTTTTGTGCTGTGAGATATTCATCTTCCTACACAGTTACATAGACCAGACCAGGTTGTTACTCTTTGTGGTTTTCGATTTTCAAATTAGTGATACTCAATGGTAGACAGACCTGAAATAAGTTGCACTATTTTCAGGCCTGCAGATGCTATTTATTCCTTTGAGCAGAAGAGGAATGAGACAACAGTAATGTGTTCCTGGCAGTGATTAGAGAAATATGTATTTCAAAGTTGTAAAGTGAAAATAAGGCATAATTTATTTTTTCTTTAGTGACAGAAATGAAACATAGTCTTTGCATTTATTTTTCAGATCTCTCTTGGCCCTAATGCACTTCATGACTTAAATAGTCTTGGATCAATCACACTTCCTTCATCATTACTTACAAATTTGCCTCCTGAAGAGCTGGACTTGGCTTCTAGAATTATATTCAATTTCTTTAAAAAGACCACTGTGTTCCAGGTATCTTTTTGATCCTTTGTTCATAAGACTTTAAACTCAACACTAGAGCAACATGAAATACGGAGTGACTTTATTTTTTTTGCCATAAACCACCTTTTAAAACCTCTTGTTTTAAGAAGTAATTATTTTTGTCCAATACTCGCTCCACGTAATACCTGAACTTGTGTGTACTGTACTCTTACATTGTTTTTTTTGATTTTAAAATCTGATTTTTTTTTATCATTCTAGGATCTGTCCTTGAAGAATGCATCTTTAATCAGCAATGTTATATCATCAAGTGTTGCTAACCTCACAATTAGCAACTTAAAGGCAAATGTAACTGTCACTTTACAGAATATCAGACCTAATCAGGTACGATTTGTTTTGGCAGATGAACTGTGATTTTGTTGCCTCCATTGGAGTTGTTGTAGAAGAAATACTATACTAAGAATTCAGATCAGTTGGTTCTGCTTCAGAAGTGTGGACATTTCAGTTCCAATTAGATATTCAGAATCACTCATCTTTGCTTATTTATCTCAAATGATTTGATACAATTCTGCTCTGTCAGTCAGCCATGAAGTTTCTATCCTTCCTACCTACCGTTCTGTTTCATTCTCCAAAGAATAAAATCTCTTATATGAAAGCCTGACAGTGGGGGTTGCTAGAGAGGTACTGCAGTCACGACATTTGTAGGTGTTACTTGGCCCGAAAGCAATGTAAATCTTTTTTCTTCGGAGGAATACCGTTCCTTAAACTGAAACACAGGATTGGATCATCAGGAAATACTAGGACTCATATACACCAAGGATTAAAATCTTCTATCCTGTATTTTAATGGAATTTCAAAATGAGAGTTGAAAATACTAAATATTGTAAGCTGGAAATTGCTGAGATTCCACTAGTTTTGAGATATAACTGTAGAATATTACTATTCAGGGCAATACAATGTATTACTTCTATGATTTATAGGATTTTCATGAGGAGGGGTGAGCCATAGGTAAACCTTTAACATCATGGTAATATAAAGTGTTCAGGTGTTTGCTAAAGAAGAGGAGTTTATCTTTTTCAATGAGGTACATTTCTTGATACATACAAAATCAGGAAGGATGAGAAATCTGAAGAATTTGTATAGCACAGAAAGACAATGAAACACCATTCATAGTGTTCTACCAGGAACAGAGTATTGGCGTAGGCATGAGACCTAGCTCCTGTGTTGTCACTTCAAATTTGTTCAGCATATTTTCACATGCATATTATGATATTAATCCCTTCTGTGCACTTAGATTTATGTTACATTCATGTAAAACAGGAATACTTGTATGCAGTACTTATTCTTGGCCTGTATTTTGTAGATAATTCAAATTACTTGATCATGAAAGTTAAGTAAAACATCTATTTTTTTT
>WBMW01003842.1:175226-350022 GCA_013396635.1 Penelope pileata | reverse complement strand
ATAAAGTTAAGTAAAACATTTTTTTTTTTTTTTTTTTTTACCTCCCAAACAGGATAATTCAACAGTTAGATGTGTTTTTTGGGACTTTAATAAAAATGGTAAGTACTTGATATCACCCAAGGTATCATGTTGTTTTAGGTATGCTAACTCATTAACTTGAGTTAATAATATAAAGACATGCTTTAATCAATAAGAAGGCTGTTTTCTTTAACAGGTGGACATGGAGGCTGGTCATACGAAGGCTGCATTGTTAAGGAAAGTAGAGTAAATGAAACAGTCTGTTCATGCAACCACCTCACAAGCTTTGCAGTTTTGATGGTAAGTATTTCAAAAATTATACAGTCTTACCCTGATTCAAGAAAATGTTTAAGCATGCTTCGTATTCAGCAAATGAGAATTCAGAAAGCACATACCACCTATTAAATACTAATCGGGTCCTATTCACTTCATGGTTAGTACATAGAGCCATAAAATTAGTAATGTCCTTAAGCCACCTGTTGAACTGGAGCCCATGAGTTCCATTGAAGTCAAAACCACTTAAGTGCTTATTAAACTGCCACTCATACATTTAGGCAGTTGTTTATTCTGAAGAAAAGAAAAATTAGGATAAATCCAATTTGAACCAGTATTTTAATCAGATGGAATTTCACAATTAGATTGGCATTTCTATTTTCCAATTAAACTCTTATAAGATCCAATACAAAAACTACTTTTTTTTTGTTTGTTTTGTTTTAATTGCAGGGGAGAAGGTGCATTTTGAGGTTGTTTTTTGTGTGTTGTTTTTCCTTTTAATAAGTATGCTCTCTGAAGTCAACTTCTCTTTCCCTTTTAGAACTTGTATGGAAATACTCCTTTAAGTCCCACACAAGAATTGGTACTGACTTTTATATCCTATATAGGCTGTGGCCTCTCTGCAATTTTTCTTTCCATTACTCTTGTGACTTACATAGCCTTTGAGTAAGTATGTATTCAACTAAGCTCCCATTACTCTTCAATTACAATTGCTTATAGTCTAGACTGCAGAGTCCCTTCCAGCAGTTATGGATTCTATCTCAGTTAATAATGCACAAATTTGGTTTTGTTGTTTGTTGGAACATTTTATTAAGATGTTTGAGGTTAACCATTAAATCCTCCACAGTATTGGAAATCCTCCTAGAATTTATTTGGCACACGTTTACCCTCTCATTATCCTGTCGATAAGGAATTACTTGGCTCTGTCAAGGTTTTAGAAGCCCAGTCAAAAGCCTAATCTATGTTAGCACGAAAGAACACTCACATTTTGTTTTTTGGAAGTACTACAGTAAGAAGCCCAACATACAATGTAAAAAACCCCATACTACTGATACCTAGTAATCAGAGCTATTGTTTATATTTATGTAATCTTTCTATAACAAACTTTATTCATACAGACCATTAATTTGGAAATGTTTTATAAAACACTGTCCCTTGTATAAACACAATATATGAAGTATTATATATAAATGAAAATATATAAATACTTTTTATTTCTTGGCATTTGTGCACTAAAGACTACAAGAGAGAAAGTAAGCCAGAGATCCAAAGTCAATTATGTCATCTCACTAATTTGCTTTTTAGGAAAATCCGGAGAGACTACCCTTCCAAAATCTTAATCCAGCTGTGTGCTGCATTACTTCTCCTAAACCTAGTTTTCCTTCTTGACTCATGGATTGCATTGTACAACACACGAGGCCTGTGCATTGCAGTTGCTGTATTTCTTCACTATTTTCTCTTGGTTTCCTTCACCTGGATGGGCCTAGAAGCTTTCCACATGTATCTTGCCCTTGTGAAAGTCTTTAACACCTACGTGCGGAAGTACATTCTTAAGTTTTGCATTGTTGGTTGGGGTATGTATTATATTTATTTATTTTGGAGTCTAAATATCTGTATCATCTTACCTAGTATTTCTGCAAATGTCACACAGATTGGAAATGAAAAAGAAGCAATCACTAAATGTTATTATCCATCAATGACAAAGCATTCATTATCAGTAAATCTGATTGTATGAATTCCAACTCTGAGGTAGCGAACTCCCCCCTAAATACAGATGTTTTCAGATTGCAATGTGAAAAACTGATGCTGTTGCAATGCAAATGAATAATGAATTTTCCTTGTGCAAGTATAACAGAACTAATTCTGAATGTGCTTATTTCCATTTACCAGACAGATGGCATCAGAACATCTGTTCTGTTTTGAAAATAAATGCCATTAAGTATACACATTCCATTTCTGGAATAGCACTGTTGCTAACAAAAAGTGGCAATATGGATGTAGCTGCTTAAAGGATGGAGAGATTCTGGCCACTTGAGTAAACACCAGTGAAGGCACTGAAATCAATAGCATTGTTTTCTTCAAAGGGATGTAAGAAAGAAAATTGGTTATGCTTTGTTTGATGTTTTAAATCAATTTGACATGTAATAGTATTTGTTGCCTAATTGAGAAAGGTTTGGAGCTAGCTGCAGAGAACTTGTCTCTTTCCAAGTTGTGCTCTTGTGCACAGTTAGAATGCTTCATTTTTTAGATTTTTTCAGACAGCTAGTAGTCAACGTAATTCAACTGGCTAATTTCAGAATGTAGATTTCACAGAAAAATATAGTAATTTCAAGTTGTCACAATATTGTCTTTGTCAAGGTTTTCACTTATGTGTTTGCTCTTATCTTTTAGGGTTACCAGCAGTAGTTGTGGCTACTGTGTTGGCAGTATCACCAGATAATTATGGACTTATATCCACTGGAAGGGTTTCAAAAACCAGACCTGATGAATTGTAAGTTAAAGGGAGGTGCTTTTCTGGGGTGGGTGGGAGATCCTATCAAATGACTTTTCCTTAAATTTAGAGGAGGGAAAGAAGTAGTGACAGAGCTTTGCAATGGTGTAGCTGTACAGTATGTTACGTGCTTTGTGGTAACTGCCTACATGGATGCTCTTACCTTTTGGCAAAAAAACTCACAACTTTTTACTAAAAGAGGCAAAAATGGTTTACATTTAAATTAAAGTACACCTTTATCTTATACTTACTTATTTTCTTTTTCTGATTATGGTTGACAGACTTTATTCTTGTGTTTTAGCTGCTGGATTAAAAATAGAATTGTCTTCTATATTACTGCTGTGGGATACTTTTGTGTGGTATTCCTGATCAATATCAGTATGTTCATCGTTGTGCTGATCCAGCTGTGTCGCATTAAAAAGAAGAAACAACTTGGTGCTCAGAGAAAAACAAGTATTCAAGACCTTCGGAGTGTTGCTGGCCTCACGTTTTTGTTGGGAATTACTTGGGGATTTGCTTTCTTCACAGTGAATGAGGTATTTACCTACCTCTTCACCATTTTCAACACTTTGCAAGGTAAGTTTATGTTTTATGTATGAGCTTACTGCCTTACACTAATGGCACTTGAAAATGGCACTTTCTTGGTTCTGCAACCAAGTTGTAATTTTGATACCTTCTTTGACATGTTAATTAAATTAGATATGATACTGCTTTGCTGTAATCTTATGTTACCATTATGTTACAGGAAGATAAAGAAAAGCTATCTACTAATTACACGTGTATTGATACCCATATTACAATTTAAGTATATGCAAACCAGACACCACTGAAAATGACATTCTTTCTCTAGTCAAGAGATCAATTGTAAATGCACAGTTACTTTAAATGTTCACATAATAATGCAATTAAAATAGTGAAAACTTATCATTTCCCAGCTTACTACTAAGCCTCAGCGTACCTGAATTTTCCTGTGGCAGTTTGGATCCGAACTTCTGTTAAAATGCACTTCAGATAACTGGCTGAGTGATTTCCCAGAGAGACTAAAGCAGTTCAAATTGCAGTTCAGTGTGTATACCACTCCCCGAGTTGCTATGTGTTACAACCTAAATGGTTGGTATGTGTTACGACCCTCGCCTGTGGGTGCATAGAAATAATGACAGTGGGGTTGCAGGATAATGCACAAGGACATACAGGCTTTATTTCATACATTTGTTTACTTTAATACAGATTACTGTAAGTGACCACTAGCAAGTGTACTTCTGATTAATAAAACAAATATATATCAAGCTATTGCAAAATTATTGCCAGAAGAGCAAGTGTGTGTGTGCATGTGTGTGTACATATATGTATTTATATATTCAATAGCAGCAGCAATCAGTAGCAGCAAGTGTATTGAGAGGGAGAGGTTACTACAAACTTATCACTAGTAAAGTAGCAAATAGGCATGTGTTTGTGTATGTACATGTAGGTATGTTTGTATATGTATGGCTTTGTGGCCTATTAATAGCTCCTTTGATTTGTGGAAAGTTCAGTAATGATGCTCCAGGAGCTGGCAATCCAAATAATGGTTTTTTTTTTTTTTTTTAGCATTACTAGTTCTATTACAGTTGGTAAGAGGTTAACCAATAAAAGATGGGACAATGTCATAGCACATGCTGAGAGCTGTGTAGCCTGACTGTGTTGTATCACACTCTCTGCTTGACATTGCTTTGAATTCTTTTCCAAAAGTGCTAAGTAAATTTCAGGATCCGCAGAATGTTTTCATTTCTTATTTTAAAGAAGAAACTTCATGCACTTCGTGGATTTGGTTATATTTGTTCTTGCATTTGTGTGAATGATTCCTTTCATCTGTGTTCAACAGACTAGTACTCTTTGGTGGTTCAGAGTTGTGAACTCTTCCACTGAAGAAAGGTGTCATCACCTTTTTTTCTAAACTTTTCTTAAAAATTAAAGCAAATGAAAGAAAAAAGGTTGTTTACTAAGAAGTAGCAACAGTCAATTTCTCAACATTCTTTGACATCATTGCTTTGCAGGGTTCTTCATTTTTATTTTCTACTGTGTAACAAAGGAGAATGTCCGTAAACAGTGGAGAAGATATCTTTGTTGTGGGAAATTCAGGCTGGCTGAAAACTCTGGTAAACATGACAATGGTTTATTTTTACTTCCAAAAACTTGTACTCAGTGTTAAGTTTGTAGTATTTTCTAATATGCTGTTTATTGATTCAATAAACTATGTTGCTCTACTCTTTAAACAGGGCAGTGAATACAGTTTTTGAATACTGTTGCATTAAGGTGTTAAGTGCGTGTGTGTCCAAATAATGGTGTGTATTGGCATGTGTTTGCAGAAGAGTTTTGATCATGCCTAGAAACTAAGATTTATTCCAGTTTCTCAGTCAATCGTAGCTTTGCTAGTGGCTTCAAAAAAAAAGAAAAAAAAGAAAAAAAAACCATGGTAAAGCATAGTAAAAATCTAGAAATGGATTTATGTTATTTTGTTATTCAGTAGTTGACTTCTCATAAAGCTGTATACTTTTCATGCACTTGTTCAGTTGCTGGAAAATTCTGATCTGGTCTACCATCATAAAACTAAGACAGTTGGCTTGTTGTTTTAAAAAATGGCCAAAGAGAAAAAACAAAGTAGATGCAAATAATTGTAAACAAGAAGAATTCTGATATTCTTTGCAGAATATTATTCTGGTTAGAGAACTTTGAGGAGAGTGAGTGAAGCCTTGTTTTATTTTAATTCATTTGCATTATTAACTATTTTTATTTTTTGCTTCTATGAGTTGCACAATTTTCTCTAACATTTATCTGTTGTAGACTGGAGTAGAACTGCTACTAATGGTTTAAAGAAGCAGACTGTAAACCAAGGAGTATCCAGTTCTTCCAATTCCTTGCAATCAAACAGTAACTCCACTAATTCTACAACACTGCTAATGAATAATGACTATTCAGTGCACGCAAATGGAAATGGTATGTATCATGCAATGCTACGCTCTTTCATGCTCATCTTGCCCAGTTTACATTTGTGCAACTTCTATTGCTTGATAACCATCAAATGTTATATTTAAGAGGTTTTATATAGTTTGTTGGGACACTGTTTCCTTTTTGCAGGTCCAGTGGCAACTCATTAGTTAGGCATGAAATTTCTAATTTTTGTTTGACTATTACCTCAACTCACTCCCTTAAACTCTCATTCTGAGATGGTTAGATTTAGTTATATGCATTACAGTTTCAAACTGATAGTAAGATTTATTAGCTAGAAATAGATGTTTACATCTTATGTTAAAAATGCTGTCTCTCATTCCAAAAAAAAGTTTGCAAATGAGACTTTGATGCAACTCTTACACTAACATCTACTTGAGTCAGTAGGATAACTGCTGAAACATGCAGTCTGCTGAAAGTGAAGGATTAGGCTATAGAGGAACTATTTGGGTAGAACAATATTAAATCTGCATGCCTAGGGGCCCTGGCCAAAGCAGAACGGAGAAGACTGGTCCAGCCCAGTCACTCAAACAGCAGTCCTTTCTGCAGGAGGGATTAAGTGCAGGGAAGGAACGTCACCACATGCTTCTCCCTCCGGGGACCCCCAACAAGAAATAGATAAAGAGCATCCTGTAACGTGGCCCGGCCCCTTCTGGAAAGTCTGTTCAGAAGCTTGAGGCAGCAAGAGGGTGGAAGAGGAGAGCAGAGCCATACCAGGATTCTGCTCCTGCTATTTGATGAATTGAAGCCAGGCGTACTGGGGAAGGTTAGATTTTGATCCCTGTAGTTGATTCATCTTTAGCTGCCTTGATGTTTCTCACCAGTGTTTTTGTTTTTACCAAATCCATAAATGGCAAGCAGTTTCTGCACTGACTCTTGTGTCTTCAGTAGATGTAACATCACCCAGTCATGATGATGATTGTATGTCAAGTGATATAAATAGTAACACAAATAGTATGATTAAACATTTTATATTTTATTAATGCTCTTTCTGGTGTAAATGACAGCTTTGCATCTTGTGTTTGTGAACTTATTTTTCACGTCTAACAAAATTATCCTCTCCCAAAAGAAATACTAGTTCTGTTTTGGGTTTTCCCATTGTGATACTCTTTATAATTTATTTCTTCTCAAGATAGATACGGTATCAGGATCGTGGCACATCTTTTAAATTTACCTGCTCTCTGAAAAAGAAATAGAAAAAAGAATAGGAAAAATAAAAAGAAAAGGAAGAAAATCCAACTGGAAGCATTTGTGCAACTACTTCTAATAAAAAAATCCTAGTTCTCAGCAAAATTATCTACAATGTGATGCACAGATAGAGGAGATTCTATCCAGTGAATCCAGCATTTGTGAAGATGCTGTTCCATTTCATTAACAGTCTGCGATCAGCAGTGATATTCCATATGTTCACTGTAGGGACACCAAAATGTTTAAGATTCTCAATGTAAGTATGGCTTAGAAAAATATTTGGACCTAAGCCATATTCTGATTGTTCTCCAGAAATAAACGTTGCAAATTGAGTGCATTTCAAAGGAAAAAAATAGCCATGTTTCCAAGTTTCTTATTTCATATACGTGACAAAACTGAGAAACCTTTTTAACTTAACTAGGTAACACAAAACTAGTGTTAGAAGTATCTTTCATCTTATCTAGTGATACTTTCCCAAGTCAAAGTCTACATTCTTAGAATTGTGACCTCGCTGTTGAAAATGTGAAATCTTGTTGTGTGTACCATATACTCCCAAGTCTCCCAAATCTCTTACTGGCTTCACACAGAAAAAATATGTCTGGAATATGTACAGAAAAATCCGTATCTTGAGATTATTGCAGGGAGAAAATGAGAGTGCATGAACTCCCTACACTGACTGAAAAAGTGTGTGAGAATTCTTATTCTGAACTTTTCTGATAGGGGATGCATTTTTTGTTTCTGCAGGCCATCTTTCTGCTGAGAAGAATGGTGTTTCTTTCAGTGTGCAGAATGGTGATGTGTGTCTTCGTGACTTTTCAGGCAAACAACTTGTATTTCAAGAAAAGGATGACACAAGCAGCCAAAATAGCCGTATCTCACTCAGAAGGACTTCAAAGAGGGGAAGCCTAACTTTCATTGAGAAAATGTGATTTCCTTTTAAACGGAACAGTTTTACAGTGTGGAGATTTACTTCAACAGTTTTACATAATGTGAGAAGACCAAAAAACTGATTTTATTTAATATACGGTTCTGAAACTTCGAGGCAGCCATGTAATGGATTGACAAGGACAATTATTAATTGAAAAAGGAAGTGGGGAGGGCTACTGTTTTGACAGGGTATTTCAGGTGTTGAATTAAGCTGGCACATTTCCATTTTGTTTCTTTATTAGAGGTTTTTTGGAGATTTTTACATTTAAAGGAAAGTTTTGTTTAGACCTTTTTCAGTACAACTAAGTTTATCTGGATATAATGCATAGTAGTATTGTATAAATGTAGGAAATTACAACTCGTGTGTACAAAGGATGTTATCTTTAAAAATGTTAGCTATACTGTCTTCAACTTTTAGTATGTTTTAGTTGCAGACCAGTGCTGTACATAAGCAGGAGAATGTCTGCCTTTAAATATCTTAGTGATACTTTTATATTTATTTTGTGTAATATAAATTTATTCTTTTGAAAATTGACATTTTGTTTTAACTTTTATTGTACTTCGCATTTGTCTTTAATTGAAATAATTAACTTTAAGAGAATGATACGGAAGTTACTATGTTCAGTAAGTGAAATCACTTACTGTGGTTTAAATATATTCACCAGAGACAGAACTGTATATATGAACACTGTTGGTTTTTAACCTTTGGCAGCCTCTCGGTACAACACAAGTAGAAACTGGGTATCATCAAAGGAGAGTGCCAAGAATGAGGGGAGGGGTAAATAACGCTGCCAGTGGGTTATTAAATACAGCTAAGTTGTCTACGTCAGTGGGAGCTTTTGCCATTGATTTCAGCAGAGTCAATATTTTATCTTGAGTTGCAGAGGTTAAACACACTGCCAGTTCTCATCTGCAATGATAAAAGAAAAAAGTAGAGAAGTGTTCATTTTTTGAAGTAAAAATAATAATACACAAAATAATGCTAGCTGCTAGATTTAGTAGCCTAGTAAATTGTTTTGTTGTATCGCTGTTTTTAAGGGGCAGCTCTTGAGCAGTTATAATCTATTTCTGCTTATACTTTGGTCCTTCTTTGGCAAACCAAATCCTGAGGCTTCTAGCTCAGGAATTCCTGAAGCAAAATTCCATTCCCTCTGTGATGTTTCTCTGAAAAACGTGGATTGGCTCTCATACACAACAGCTGAAAGAAAGTAGAGCCCATACAACATTGTGAAGATTTCTGAACAGAAATTAGTGTGAGCCCTGGTTCTGTGTGCTTCTTACACAGCCGTGCAGCTGTGGCCATTTATTTTACTCCATGGGTTCCTGAAGAAAGGTTGGATGCTGTCAGAGCAAGAGCTAGTGCCACACCACAGAGTGCCGAGCCCTGGAAAGGGGATTTTTGAGGCAGATGCACAGTAGAGGAGACAAAGTGTTTTGCTTTCCCAGAGGACTCTGTAGGGAGATCTGGAAACAGTTCTCAACAAAACACATCGGTGAAACACCTACTTTCTGGGGCTCTGTTGTAGTCCAGCAGTTGAACCTCTTCGTTACACAAACCCTTTTGAGGTTCTGTATGCAGTGCCTGGGTTCTTTCAGTCACCTGTGTCTGAGACTACTCTGAACATTCTTTTATTGTGAGAATTTCAAGTATTTGGTGTGTTTGTCCACAAGAACTGCATGCTAATAAAAGACGGTACTGGAAAATTAGTAGCTGGAATGCATTTCTGTGAATGCTTTAACTTGGCGAATTGCCTTTGCACTGTTTCTTGTAAATTTATTTAATGTTCTTGTATTTATATTTTCAACTGTAAAAAACAATAAATTTACAGCAAGTAAACACAAAATATAAATATTTTGTCTTTTAAATAAATGTGTTGTTAGACTGGGTTGTGTTACAATTCTTCAAATGACGTGAGCTGGAGTATGTAACCTCATTGAAAAAATGCTGGCCTAGCCCTTGCATATTTTTTTTTCCACATCAGATTTCACCTTTCATGGTTCTGGCAGATCTGTTGTTAGCAGAGAAAAGGTCTGACATAAGTCTGTCCAGTCAGTGCTTGCCCTCAAGTCTGCTAGAACTCCTCCGTAAAAATGCTATGAGCAGAAGGACATGGCTGAGTTTGGCTTCAATAATTAAATTCCATACTAAAAAGTATATTCCCCTGTCACTCCTTGGAGTCTTCACTTGTCCTTATTTTTGCACCTTAACCTATGCTGGGATTATTTTAATCATTTTTATTTGATTTATTCCTAGACGTGAGGAATTTTGTCTTACTTTGCCATGCACTTACGTAGTGAAATTTTGCACCGACAGCAGCCTATTAGCCCAGCGAATAGTATCAGTGAAGTCGTTGAAAAAGTGTTTGCACACCAGGGGGCGTAGGGACTGAGCTGACCCTCGGCAGCCTTCTAGGCAAATTTTCATCTCAGTTATCTCAATCTCCTTCCTAGGTCATATGTATTAAAAAAGAAAAAAAGAAAAAAGTGATTAAATAAGTTGGCGTATTGTGATTAACACAACGCCGTGGCTATTCAGGTTCCTGTTCCTGGTAGTTCATTTAAAGCTTTGCAGCTCTAAGCTGTACTATCCTCCATGGAATACACATCCTTTTGGTACTTGGTCTTTTGTGCACTGCCAGCAGCGCAGCCGTGGCAGCGCAGAGCTGGATGAAAGCTGCAACCCTGTTCCTGGGAGAAAGCAGAGCGGGTGGGCGGTTGGACTAGATGATCTTAGCGGTCTTCTCCAACCTTTATGATTCTATGATAATATTCTGTGCATCACCTTGGGGCTGCAAAGCTACCACAGGTCCATCTGTAAAGATGTTAAGCTTAGTCATGGCTAAACAGCAGTGTGCTATGTACAGCTGGCACCACCTTGCTCAGCAAACCCATTCCCTGCGTGTATGCCATCTTCTTTGACTTCTGTGGTAAAAAGTAGTGCCCTGAAGCAGGAAATGTGCACATTTATGGGAGAGTGACCTAGTTGTCCTGTGCAGCCCTCAGTGAACTGCAGCTGCAGGGCTCTGGCTGATGAGTTAATGAAGGTGTGAGGAGAGCCCTGTCCCCATTCCTGGTGCGCTCCTTGCACAGAAATTCTTTCCGAGAGCCGCAGCTGAGTGAGCAGGTCTCCTGTGAAGGCTATTCTCTTTTCAAAGATGAAAATTTGTTACAGTCAACAAGGGAGTAACTGCAAAAGCAAAACAACAGCAAAAAAACAACAACAAAAAACAAACACACAAAAATCCCACAAAATTAGAGCGGTTAACGTTGCAATTTCACGTGAAAAACAAAACAATCCGTCCTGAAGTCTGCATGGATCCTGCACCTTCCGCTGCTCTGAACCTTCCATTCTGTGCCCCTACACCCACCCGTCCAGGGTTACCTTCCTGCTGCCAGGAGAGAAATCAATGACCATTTTGCAACCATTTGTTACCACCTCCTCCCCCCCAAAAAAAAGATAAAAAGGACAAGTTTTAAAGCCTTACCTCTCTTTACCTGGCCTCCTACCTTCCTGCACGCTCTGGCCGTATTGATGTTAGGAACTTCCTATTAGGTTGGGAAGAGTCACAGCACATTGGGTCAGCGGTGCCCCTCGGACACAAGATTCAGTTACGTCTGAATCTGTCATCCCTGCTTCTTTAGTAAGTTACAAAACCCAAGCTAGTGTGTGGAGACACCTGATGAAGTCCATCATTTTTTTCCCTTTCATCCTATCATATCCCCAAACAGTATTTTTTCAGCCTAACAAAAAAAAACCAACGGGGTGGGATTCCGGCGCCTTCCAGCCCTTGGCACTGCATCTCACGCAGCCAGGACGCACGACGCAGCCCCTACTGCTGACAGCCGAGCCGCCCGCGCTCCCCCTCACACCCCCGGCGGCAGCACCCGGGCACCAAGGGGCGGCCGCCGGGGCCCCGCCCGGCCGCCGGCGGGAGGAAGGCCCGCGGGGAGGGAGGGACGGAGGGAGCGAGAGAGGGAGGGCGTTGCGCAGCCCGCTGCGCGTACAGGGAAGCGTTCGCCGCCATCTCCGGCTGCGGCCGGGGCCGAGGCGAGGCGAGGCGATGAGGAGCCGCAGCAACTCGGGGGTGCGCCTGGACGGCTACGCCCGCCTGGTGCAGCGGACCATCCTCCGGTACCAGGTGAGGGCAGGGCCGGCGGCTGGCGGCGGCCTCGGGGCGGTCTCGGCGGTGAGGTCGGGGCGGGGGGGCTCTCGGCGGGCGGCGGTGACCGTCCCCTGCTCCCGGCGGCATCGGCGGGGCTGCATCTGCACCGGGGCCCGGGGGAGCGGTGTGAAGAGCTGGGGTCTCGGCGGTGCTGGGGAACCAGTGCTGCCCGCTCACTGCGTCCCGGCCAGTGCCGGTGTGCGAGCGGACACACCGTGATCGCTGCTTCAGCGTGCGCTGTGCTGTGTTAAAGTAGTTCCTGGTGTAAAGGTGGGAGCAGCGGGGCCCCTTGGTGAATCCCATCCCACATACACTGCGGTGCTGAGACCTGCAGGGAACTGCCAAGCAAGGAAAGCGGTTGGGACCTAAATCCCCTTAGGTCAGTAAGGTTATATCAGTGGCTGTCTGCAGGCACCAGCTCCAGACACCCATGAGTTGTGGATCTCTGCAATCCAGGGATCTAACCTGGTGGAGGAGGCTCAGGGGAGACCTTATTGCTCTCTACAACTGCCTGAGAGGAGGCTGTGGTGAGGTGGGGGTCGGCCTCTTCTCCCAGGTCACAGCAATAGGACAAGAGGGAATGGCCTCATGTTGTGCCAGGGGAGGTTCAGGTTGGATGTTAGGAAACATTTCTCCTCAGACAGAGCGGTCAGGCACTGACACAGGCTGCCCAGGGAAGTGGCAGAGTCACTGTCCCTGGAGGTGTTCAGGAAACGTGGAGATGTGGCCCTGAGGGACATGGTCAGTGGGGATGGGTGATCTTAGTGGTCTTTTCCAACCTTAATGATTCTGTGATTCTATGCTCCGTGGCAGCTTGTCACAGTGATACCGATAATTAACGCCAACACAAAGAGTGATTCAGTGTCGGTATGGGGGGTTATACCAGCGACCCAGAATCTTACAACGGCTGGTTGCAGTGCTCAGACTGTGCTGTTTGTGCCTGTGTGGCCATGTGGGCAGAGCAGCCCCTGGGCCCTTCAGCAGTTGGCTGGGGGCTGAACCTGAGCCGCCCGCTCCCTGCGAGCAGCCTGGCAGAGGAGCAGCGGGCGTTGGAGGTGCCGCCCAGACAGAGCTTGGGGTGTGGGGTGGCCTCATGCCTGGCAGCTGGAAGCGTGCCGGGTGTGTGGATTTGGCACGCTTGCTGATGTGCTCTGATGGAGCACAGGGGAGAGCTCGTGTTCTCAGCGACGTGGCTTGGAGAACACGGAGCGTGTTCAGGAACACTGTGCTTTGATAAGAAAGTATCTGACAGGCCAGGGGTCAGGTATCCCTGCAGCAGCCGTTGGCCTTGCATTCGTAACAGCTGCTCTGTTTGGACACACAGCTGAGAAACTGTGTTAAAACCGTCTTAAAAATTAATGACAATGAGGTGATGGGTCTTAATGATTAAATGAAAAATGTACTGGGGTATTTGGGATGCAAGAGACTACTCGGTGTTCTGGTTTTCAGACAGTGTTGCTATTAAATGCCATCAGAGTTTCCACTCTCTGTACTGGAGGATAAAAAGGCTCTTCTGCATTTGTGCTTTAGCTTCCGTAAACCAAGTTGGTGAATAAACAGAAAGACTTTTTCATTTCTTACAGGGGAAGTAGTGGTATTTTTGACTTCCTCAAGACCGTGCCACAGACCGATCACACAGACAAGAGCAGATCCCAAACTCAGTTCCCAGTACCCTGTTTTCCTTCCAATTATACAAAATTTAAATTTGTGTTTCCTCAGTGTATTTCAGATTTCACCAGGTGACTCAGCTAATCATCCTAGGTGGCTGAAGGTGCCACTGGACACTATAAGCTTTATATCCTGATGCGTTCAAATAAATTTTGAGAAGCCACACTGTGCAACCAGTGCAAAATCTTGGCACTCTTTTTTCTCATTTCCCCCCATTTTGATCTGGAAATAAGTGGTTCATCTTGATAGACGGGATTTCAGGTAATGATGTTTGCTCTGTGCTCTTTCTGCCATGTTTAGAACCCAGTTACAGGGCTGCTTTCAGCCGGTACAGACCATAAGGATGCTTGGGTACGGGACAACGTCTACAGCATCCTGGCTGTGTGGGGGCTCGGCATGGCCTACCGAAAGAACGCAGACCGGGACGAGGACAAGGCCAAAGCCTATGAGCTCGAGCAGGTATGTCAAAGGCCTCTTTTATTAAACCTTTATATCCCTCATGAGGTGTGTTGTGGAGCAGAAAATCAGATCTAAGTTGCTTGTATCCTTGGATGGCAATTTATCTGTTAGACCATCCTTCCCCTTAAGGATAAATGTGTCCTAGATAGCAGCTGTCCTTGAAATGTGCAGATGCATAATCTCGTGGAAATCATACATGGTGTACAGACATGTTTGGTCAGAATCAAAGAAGGCAAAGATCTCTGGACTGGTAGGAAATTGGAAGAGGAGGCAATTCAGTTAATTGCAGTGGGGAACATGGGAAGGGAGCATATCAAACCCGGCTGATCTGTGGTGGCAGAATAACCTTGGCTCAATTTGCATGATTGTATTTCTAGGCCTTAATAACTTTCTGGATAAAATGATGGGTGTCATTTCTTCATTTAAGACAAAACCTTGTCTTAATGCTTAATCTTAATCTTGTGCTTCTCTTTGTACACACTGAAGTCCCTTTCATTACGTTAGTCATCTGCTTGCTATCGTGCTCTATGAAGAGATGAAGAGACTCCACAGGTTCTCCAGCTTTATCTGTCATGCAGTCATTTACTGGTGTTCCCTGGATCTGTCACTCTAAAAATCATTATTACTATTCTTAGAAGATGCAGCATTCCTCTTACTTCCTTAGACAGATAGGAAGACAACAGGTTTCTCTACTGGTTAGAGAGGGCCCTTGGGAAAACGTCAGTTCTCCTAAATAGGGATGTGGAAATAAAAATCAACTAAATTTTTAAAAAAAAAAAAGGCATTTGAAACACTTCAGACAAACAATGTTCTGCCTTTGGGAGGACACTAGCAGGGGATGTGAACTTTGTGACTTTTGAATGTTGTTTGTAACAGCTGATAGGCCTGGCAGTACAGGAGTGTCACTGGTCTGCTTTGTTCCTGCAGAACGTTGTGAAGCTGATGCGGGGTCTCTTACAGTGCATGATGAGACAGGTATGTACGGATGTTACAACCCAGCAACACTTACTGCTATTAGTGTTGAGGTGAGATGCTGTGCTGTTGCTGCACTTTGCAGATGAAGGGAGAGGAGGGCAGCGTTATGAAAAACGTGAGTGCCCAGAATGAAGAGCCTTAACTCTCCAGGTCACTACTGTATGGAATCTTCTGGCAGTAGCATAGTACTGTGAACTTGCAAGAAAGTAGCAGTGAATAGTTAATTGGCTTCCACTCAGGTGTCTATTGCCATGGGGAAAGAAAAATTTTTGGCATTGGTATGAATTGAACTACTGTGTGTTGTGTTTACAAAGCATTTCGTCTGAAGCGGATACTCCTTGCGGTGTTTTCTGCATAATGTGGGAAGTCTTCTTAAAATTCTTTAGTTTCTTTGAGCCAAACTCTAGTCATACTTGCACCTTTTCGAGATCGGGCTTGTAGCAAATCACAATGTTGCCTTTGCAAACTGATTTTCACAAAGATGTATCCCTGTGACTAAGGTCTGAGCTCAACAAGGCCATTTAAGCTTACCATTTCCCAAAGAGATGTGGATTTAGCTAGAGCGTGAAGTTTAAGCAGCCTGATCTCTGATCAGTCCAAACACACAGAAGAGATGTAACAAAAATTAGGACATGAAGTTTCTCCTTACCTAAGACAAGGTGTTGTGAAATTGTTTAGAGAATTTCTTCTGAATCGTTTCGCATCTGAAATCCCTGTTGTTTTTCAGGTAGATAAGGTAGAGAAGTTCAAACGCACGCAGAGTACCAAAGACTGCCTCCACGCCAAGTATAACTCTGCTACTTGTGCCACGGTGGTTGGAGATGACCAGTGGGGACATCTGCAAGTAGATGCAACTTCCCTTTACCTGCTCTTCTTGGCACAGATGACTGCGTCAGGTAAGCTGAAGATATTTTAGCCTTGACTAAGTCTTCATATTCTAGCTTTCAACTGAAAAGGAGAAAAAAATTGTTAACTAGCTTCAAAGATCCTTGCATAGTTACTACACAGAAGATAATATTTGTATGGAAAAGAGATGTGTGTTAGTTAGAATTTCACACAGTAGTAACTGCCCTGTCCATTCCCTTAAAGTTTGTTGGTGTACAATTGCACGAGCTGTTCGGAGCCATGTCAGAGAAGAGCTGCGTGCTTGATGGACAAACAGGTTTATTCAGAGAGTGTCTGCTGGCACTGTTTTGCTTTCTGCTTTTCTCAACTGTACTCTTCCTGTGAGAATAAGGCTCTTCTCCTGGTGGTCTCCTGGCAAAGCATGAAGCAGATGGTGAGGCTGCTGCTGGAGCTGGGCTGTGCAATTCTCAAGAGGCAGAGCTGGCTCAGCTCTCTCTGCTCTGTTCCCACTGTGTATGAATGCCACCCTCCTGCTGAGGGTGCTTTTTGGCTGGTCTTTCAAACAGATGATGTGTATTGGTGGCATTTGAAGTAGTTTATCAGCAGCAAATATTGAGGCTTGCTGCTGCGTCTTTTGAAATCAGCTTGAATCTTTCCATTGAATTCTGTGGATGGTAGTTAGTAGTAAATATACAAAAGCTTTAAAATTACTAGAGAGTAAATATTTTAATGCAGCGTAATTTCTTTCTTCCCCTCTTCTTATCAGGGTTACGTATCATCTTCACCCTTGATGAAGTTACCTTTATTCAGAATCTTGTTTTTTACATAGAAGCTGCCTACAAAGTTGCTGTAAGTAGTTACTTATGTGTAAAACATCTGAACACTACTCGAATGTGGGTGGAAAATTATTTATTGATGGTGAATGAAAACGTGATCTTCTTTTTCTGTCAGGGGATATCAGAATTTGTCATTACATTGTGAGCAACATCTTTGGAAGTGGTGGGAGGGCTGCGGAGAGATTTACTGTTGCCTGGATGAGATGTGGTTATTCCATCACTGTAATAGATTTTCTTCAGTTATTATTTTGAGCTTTATTAATAATGGTTCATGATGTCTCTTCTTATGGGCCTTTCTAAAAAGAGCAAAGCATTATCAAACTTTTTTTTGAAAAGTGATGAGTTGAAGGGGCGCAGGGAGAATCATGCAGGATAAAGGGCTTTGTGTGTTCTGTGAAGAAAGTGATTCATGATTGTAGACCTGATCCTGCTGGGATGTATTTTTATGTACTGCTCTTTAAACATGAGGAGAAGCTCTTTGGAAGTTACATGTTATTTTATTTTTACGGCCAATAAACAAGTTTCATAGAAAGTTCTGGTTTTATGGTGGGGCTGTGCATGTGGAGGCAAGGTGGGGAAATGCTGGTTGTTTATGTAACCATGCCAATTTTTTTCTTGATGTTGTTGTTCTTGCAGGATTATGGAATTTGGGAACGTGGTGATAAGACAAACCAGGGCATCCCAGAATTGAACGCAAGCTCCGTAGGGATGGCCAAAGTGAGCCTGTCTTCCTGACTTCTTCGTGGCTGTTCTGTTACTCTGAATGGCTCTAGTGAATCTGATGGCTTCCTTTGCATAGCCTTCTTGGCAGTAGTTATTGAGTTGTGTATGAATTTTTGTTGGGGTGTGAATTGAGTAGTCAGCATAAAATCCTTGTGATAATGGCTTGCTTTGAAGGACCTCGGTGCAGTTGTACGGCGGACTGCAAAATGTCTCGCAGGGTCATTGAGGCATGAACCTGATAGATTCAGTGAGGTGCAGTCTAATGAAGTGGCCTCTGTTTTTCTGTCCCTCTTTCTTAATTCTCCAATCCCAGTATTATATATGGTGTTTTCATGGTAAGGTTGTCAGACATGGTAAGATTGTCAGACATATGCTGGAAAACAGCAAGATATCAGTCTAAGAAATTATTCACAAGTAAAATTGACAGAAAAATGAGTAAAGGTCTGCGTAAAGCAGGTATTTCTGGTTCCTCTGTAGTATAAGGTGACAGAGATACTCAATGAAGCTCAGAGGCCAGAAATCTAAATTGTGTGGTTGACAAATACCTTTTTAACATAGTGTCTGGGGGACTGACACCAGCCAAGTATTGTTAGCATCAAAGTTGCAGTTGCATTTCAGCATAATTTATCAGAAACCAAGATCTGGCTTGGCTGCAAGAGGGAGAAACTGCTGATTTAGGCCACAGCTGAGTCAAATAGAAACAAGGCAGCACTGGTGCCTTGGCTGTCCAGTACAAGGTTTTGTGTTGAACCTTCTGGTGTGGGTTGCTGTGATCTGAGGACTCTGTTGCAGAGGTTGAGGTTGATGCTGTTTTCTTAGTTTGTGTTGGGATTTCTATTAGCACTTTCCTCCTGGATCTGTTTTTTGCTTTCTGTGACAGCAGTACAAGAGGGAACATATTCCTTTGAATGGGCCTGACTGTCTTTTGCTCACTGTTAAGATTGCCTGTGGTCCTGGCTGTAAATTCTTCGGTGAGACTTTCTGCTGTTACCAGAAACATCTACTGCTGTATTGGTCCTTTAGAGGGAGAGGCTTTGTAGATGTAGGTAAACTGAAGTTTATGTTGGAAGAGGAAAAATACCTGTGCCTCTCTGCAGAGAAATAAGGCAAGCTGCTCTCTGCTGTACTCGCTTCGTCATGGATTTGCATTAAGGTGAAGCTGCAGGATACAAACAGACAGAGCAACATTCAGCGCTATCACAATCCTGTGAACAGGATTTTAAGATAAAAGCTCCTTGCTCTCTTCCTGCCCCATTCCCTGCATGGCACAGCAAGCCCCACATCAGCAAAGCCAGGGTTTGGGAGACTTCCAGGTTAAAGTAGGGGTGCTCAAACAAAGTGAACATTTGGGCTATTAATATCTTTCCTAGGCATACACATTACAGCTGAGAGATATGAGATGTGCTGATTCACCTGTAGAGACAGGGCATAATGTGCCTCTGTTGGCTGGTTGGCCGTTAGGCATGCAGAGAGTAGACGTCTCGTCTCTTTTTCCCTTGGGAAGTGATACTATCAGTAGGAGAGGTAGATGGCAATGCTCTCTTCCCAGCACCAGCAGAGGCCAGTTCCCGGAGTATACTGAGCAAGCCTTCCTCTTCAAATAACCCAGCAGGTAGGAGGAGATAAAGGCCACTGAGAGGGTTATTTGCCCTCCCATGGAGAGGTTATTTTAGAGTGTGAGACAGGAGGAGTGTTTATTACTAAATAATGTTTAGGTATTATCTCAGCAGAAGCACTGCTCCCCATTGTTTTGCATTGTGTTTTAGTTGTAAGAAGGGTCACCAGCACATCAGTCCTGTATGCTAATTGTGGAAAGGCAAAAATGTTATTTATTTTTTCTAAAATATTGCCACGCTTCTCACTGAAGTTGCAAAAATGTTCTGTCTTGCCTGACTTCCTTCCAAGAAAAGCAGAAGTGCTAGGGTGTATACATGGCTTAAAAGATATTTAATGGTATTTTTGTGTGGGATACGTTGTTTGTTTGTTTTGAAGGCTGCTTTGGAAGCAATTGATGAACTAGATCTTTTTGGAGCTCATGGAGGGCACAAATCAGTGATTCATGTTCTTCCTGATGAAGTAGAACATTGTCAGGTAAAAAGGAGTCTTCTGTTTGTTTTGCTAGGAGAAAATCCATCTCCCTTTCCCTTTTATTCTTAAATGAAATGCTGATTAACTGATCTGTAAACTCAGTAAGGATGACTTCAGACTATGCTGTTCACCCTGTTTGTAGTAAGCTACATGAAAGTGTGTGGTTTGAAACATTCTCATATTAACTCAGTTAAAATAATTATGAAGTGAGTTCTCTGTCAGTTCGCAAATTGTGTGTTCTATTTGCATATTACACAGTCTTTTGAACAAGGTAAATTATTTCATGTGCCTCTCTTCTGTTCTTGTTTTGCTCAGTCTATACTATACTCCATGTTGCCAAGGGCATCCACATCCAAGGAAATAGATGCTGGACTTCTCTCTATAATTTCTTACCCAGCTTTTGCAGTGGAGGATATAAACCTTGTTAATTTAACCAAGAGTGAAATTATATCCAAATTGCAGGTAAGGATTTCCTTTATTTTTATTTTTTAGAGAGAAAGAGAAGCAGAACCTTCTTTCTTAACTGAAAACCCTAATTAAACAAGAATTGATAGACTAGGTGTATCCTTGCATGGAACAGAGGGAGGAAAATCCCAAAGTGGCAGTGGAAACTCACTGCTTGTATGCAGATGTCAGTCTGTGAAGAATGATGTTTGAAATTTTCTATAACTTTGTCTGTTTCTATAGGGCCGCTATGGCTGCTGTCGCTTTCTCCGAGATGGCTACAAGACACCCAGAGAGGTACTTCTGATGTATATAAAGAAGAGATAACATTCTTCCTGATGCCTACTGAAAATATACATCATTTTATCTTGTTTACATAAAGGGCAAAGTTCCGTATAATCGTTAAGACATCTTAATGGATTTGGTAGTAAATCAGGTATCCACCCTGGGAATGACTCATGTCTGAAGGAGGCTAATGGTTTGAAGACCACCACTTTTTAATGAGAGGACTTATTTCATAATTCTACAAAGAATGAACCCTTAGACATGCTTACGGTGCCTAAGGGGAAGAAATACCTTCCAGGGTATCTTTGAAATGGGGCAGAGACAAGATTGTTTGGGTGACACCTAGATTCTGAGTCTGGGAAGGGTTGATTCATCTGGAGACTGGTTAACAGAATCTGGAACTGAATGTGAAAAGAAAGTCAAGAGGCTGCATGGAAAATGTTTCCTGTGTTTTTATTTGTTTCTTGCTTTTAATTATTTGTATAAAACAGGCTTTCATTATGTATGGAGTTTGAGTGACTAATTAAGCACTTTGACTAGATGAACATGATTGAATTTCCAGGATCCAAACAGGCTGCACTATGATCCTGCTGAGCTCAAGCTGTTTGAAAATATTGAATGTGAGTGGCCGGTGTTCTGGACATATTTCCTAATTGATGGAGTATTTAATGAGGACAAAATTCAGGTGAGGAAAGAAGAAATAGCTTGGGGTGGAAATGCAAAGATGTTACCACCCTGTAGTTTGTAGCTTTGCTCTATGTTTCTTTTGGTTATCAGTTATCTGTTAACTCCATGAAAAGTCCCCATGACCCTATCTTCTTGGCAGATCCTTTACCATTTGCATTATTTGTGTAGATACATTATGTGTTTTTGTAGATCAATTATGTACTGCAGATATTGGTAGCTGGGTGAGGACGTGGATGGAGCATTTGCTCTCACGTGCTACTCTGGGGCTGGAGTGTAATAGCTATTATTATTTGAATTTCTTGCAATGTTGATGCTCTGTTGGCATCAGGCACTACTGGGAAATCACTGGGATTCACGTGAATTCAGTAGGATGGCACACAGCAGGATGGAAGCAGTCTCCAAACAGTGGCCTTACTGGGAAGTTCATGACATGGACTGTAGTGTTGTCCGTGCTGGGACAGGGAAGGGTTGCCCTTTCTCTGTTGGGTTGAGTGGCTCTGTTGGCTGGTGTGATTGAGTTGGTCTGGATGTAGTTTGTTTGTCTGGTTCTGTTTTATCACCAGCCTTGATGTTTCTTACCAAATAACTGCAGGATGAGACTAGCTTCTGTTTCCCTGATGCCTGTGGCTTGGCTGTTGAGAGCAAGATTCACAGTTCTTTCAGTCCGTGTTCAGGAACAGGGAGATTTGGGTGGGTTAGACCCTTATGAGGAGCCATTTCATTTTCACTGATTTTGTAAGGTAATTGCTGATTCCCTAAGTTATTTCATGCCTTTGTTGAGTCAGGCATTCAGTGGTCAGGGCAGCTTAACTGACTGTAGTCCTTCAAAGGTTCTAGTGGTTCCGGGAGGCTATTGATAAATTAAAGAGCAGCAAGTAACTGGGACTAAATGTATTCAGACCAAAAGCTCTGCAGCTTGGGGCTTGAAAGAAGTAACAAATACATGTGATTTAAAATTGCCTAGTCTGCAGAAGGATGGGAGATTGTTAAATGTAGCTCCTTAAAAATAAAATGCCATCAGAAGGAAAGCAAGGAATTTCAGACCAAAAATACCTTTCTATAGCAGATGTTGTAAATACAGTGAGATATTTACTAACACTAGAAAAATGCATTGCTTTGCTGAACACAGTAGAAACAGTTTGGTGGAGAGAGAAACGGCATTGTTTCGGGAGGAGAAAAATCAGAGTTTACTGAACCTTCAGTCAAGGTAATAAAATGAGTCTTCAAAAAGCAGTCTGTAGAGTTTAGTTACGTGATCTGGGACAGTATGTACCTGATTGCTTTTGTGGTGTGCAGATGGTCTGTGCTAGGGTGTGCTCAGAATGAGCAATTGGCCCCAGTTCTCACAGTTCAAACGTACTCACTTGAGACTCTCAGGTGAGCGTCTAGTCTTCTACAATTACTGCTGCAAACACGTAATTGCAATGGCAGCAATCATTAGGAAAATAAACACCGTGAGGACTCAGAAGGGTAGGATACTGAAAATACTAGTGTACCGTGAGATGAACATGAGTGCCTTAGCTTGTGCATTAAACTGTAGCTACCTTCCTCAGAAAGGTATAGCAGGAATAGGATTTCAGAGGCGGGTGCTGGTAGTGCTGGAAAACAGTTTCCCTGTAAGTTAAAACTTGGAACGGAATAGTTAAGAAATAGGACAAAATAGGGAATCTGGTAAAAAGAATATTGGATGTTCTTCATTTTGTATCCATCTGGTTTTCCTATTCATAGTACATTGTCTAGCAACACAAGAACAAGAGAATTTTATGTTAACTTAGGCATTTTTTATCAGTTTACATCTATTTTAAATTTTCCTTAGGGCAAATTTTTAAAAGAAACTGAATTCCCAGTCCTGCAAGGTATGATTCAGAAAATGACAGGCAAGTGTACTTGGTAGAAAGCTAACAATTCACATACCTTACACTTTCAATGCATTTTGTGAGTCCTGACATCTTCCATGACACTGCATCATCATCATCAAATTTCAGGCAGAATTCGTTCCAGTTACTTGTTGATTGGAATGTTTTCTGCTTCACTGGTTTATTTTCGATTAAAGATGTCTGTGTATGTCTGGGAGGCTGAAATTCCTGAGATGCTGCAGAAGTATCTGACAGTTTGAAGCCTTTTCTTCTATCAACAACTTGTGATCCTTTTCCCCCTCTCCCTCTTACTATTTACTTTTCATGAATGTTCAAGAGTACTAAGATTTTAACTTTATTGTTTCTGTTTTGCTGACTGTACTGTGAATTCTCTCTTTTATAAAAAATTCCAGGTAGAAGAGTACAGAGAGGCTTTGGAAGGCATACTTATTAGAGAAAAGAATGGAATAGTTCTAATGCCTGAACTGTATGCAGTCCCTTCAGAAAAGGTATTGTGAAAATGCAGCATCCGCTTCAGTATGTGAAATACAGATACAGCAATTAAAAAAAAACAAAAAATAAAAAAATAAAATAAAAAAACACTAGTGCACATTACTGAATGCTAATACACCTCTCATGGTTCCCACTGAGAAATGGTATACTTTATGCTTCTAGATGATCAGATCTTGGAGATGGGAGCCGAAGTGTCAATGGAAGTTCTAGAGCAGGTCTAAGATTTTTGAGTCCTTACAATAAAATGCATTGAAGAAGTGCTGCTGATGATTAAGGAACTGAATATGAAAGAAACAAAGTGTAGACTATACTGCCTATTTATTTTACCAATAGTTTGTGCTCTTTTCCAGAGCTTGTGTTTGAAACAGAAGCAGGTTTCAGATGAATCAGGACTCATGTTAGATTTTTTGGTGGAGTTTTTGTTTGTTTTTTTGTTTGTTCTTCTTTTCCCCATTTTGCTGTTATTGTTTTACCTGGTTCTCCCATTGTGACAGAGAAATTCAGACAATGTTATGTGCTCCTCACTGCTATTTGTTTTTGTATCTCTCCATGCCAGCTTCTTCCACTCCAGACTTCTCAGCCCTCGCTTGCTGTGGGTGTGGAGCCTTCTGAATTGGTCTGAGTTTAGGTAGAGAGTGTCAATAGCTGATGTCTTGCTCACAGATCAAAGGCTGAAGCTGTGAGCTACCTTCCTTGTGGGAGCAAGTAACAGTAACAGCACAGAGCCTTTTTGTGAGTCTTGTTACGATGATGATCTGATGAGTGTACCAAATAGATGGAGTAATCTTTGCCTGCCATTTATAAATTTTAAAATGACTCTGATAAAAATGTTATCTAGGGGGTTTTATACTCCTCCCTCAATAGATCTGTATATTGCAAAATCAAGTCAGGGGTTTTGGTTTTTTGTTTTCCAAAGCAAAGAGACTTTTCACTTTTCTATAGACTGTTCTTGCTAACACAGGAAGGGTGGAATAGCCTTTATTTTTGGAAAGCACCTTCAGGAAGCTAGGTAGGCGGCAGTGAAGTTCAAATGTCACCTTGCAAGAAGCTGAAAAGCAGACACGTAGTTCCCTACAAGCTGCCCAGAGTGAAGGCAGCAAAGGGATGGTGAGAAGGGGAAATACTAACACCAAAGCTGTAATTGCATGCAGAGTCCTCGTTTAACCACCAGCTTTGAAGGTTGGTATGGTGTATGAAAGGGAAGCATAGTTCTTGTCCCAGTCTTCATTGGGAAGAAGAAGGCTTCCCAATGCAGCCTCAAAAGTAAAATCGAGAGATGTCAGTAATAATGGCAGGTTAGAAAGGGTAGATGATAGACCATATTTTTGAAAGTACTAACATGTTATTAGTTGTTCTTTGAATTTTAAGGTAATTTTCTTGTTTGTGCTTTTGTTGTTAGATTGATGAAGAGTATGAAAATCCTCACTCAGTGGATCGTGTCCCGGTGGGAAAGCTGCCTCATCTTTGGGGCCAGTCATTGTATGTCCTTAGCTGCTTATTAGCAGAGGTAATCTTGCTTTCCTGATAAAATGTGAAAATTGGTTAATATATCTTCCAGATGTCATCAAAAGCCTTTTACTTAATTTTTGTTTGTCTCCTTTCTTTTTTATTTCTTTCACACTTACTCCAGGGATTTCTGGCTGCGGGTGAAATTGATCCCTTGAACAGAAGATTTTCTGCTGGATTTAAACCTGATGTTGTAGTACAAGGTTAGGATTGAAACAAACAAACAAATAAACAACAAAAAACCTGAATAAATTGGATTGTGTGGCAGTGAAGTCCCTGTGCATGGGAATGAAGATGGACATATTTTAAAATGAGGATTTTTGCTTGGCACACAGATGATACAGATACCTTGGTGATACTGTGAGACTGAGAAAGTGGTTGTTGAGCTGCTTTTTTTCTAGGAGGAAAGATCAGCTTTAGCAAATCTTTTTAAAAATACTTGTTAGGTTGTTGTGCAGCCACTTTTCAGAAGACTCAAGAAAGCAATGAGTGGGGTAGATATTTTTTCATGAAGGTGTGGAGCGAGAGAGAGAGCTGCCAGAATTAAAGCTGTCTTTCAGCTGCTTCAGGGAGTGGCTTCTTTCTTCGCTGCAGGAGCAGCCAAAATGACATACTTAAGTGGAAGGCAAACACTACCTAATTAGTGATAAAAACTTTCCTAGGGCCTGTGCCATTCTGGACAAGTAACCAACTCATTTAGCAGGAGCAACTTTCATCAGTAGTATTATGTGCTGAGCAAGAGCTTGCTTATCCCTTGTTGGTATCTTATAGTGGCAACGTTTTGTTACTCTGAAGTGCTTAATTTCTTGTAGAGACATGCCTATTTTTAGTATTCTTTGACAAGTATTTATAATGCAAGGAAGAGTACCAAATTATTACTCTCAAACCAATAAGCCAGCTAGCATGGGCAAAACCTCATATAGGACAAGATGTAAAATCAGGCCTTGCATTGTGAATTCTTCCAAGTTGGGGATTTTTTTTCTACCTCTGCCCTTTTACGGCCTCTGGAACATTTATTGTTATACACATGATGTACCTGTTTGCCATTGACCTGGATTTGATGTGCTATATTCAAACAACAAAGATTTTCAACTTGGGTTTCTTCTGGTTTTGTGGGGGCAAAGCTCCATCTCCTGAAAGAGACTGCACAAACCAAACTGAAAGAAATTGTAAGAAAATGATAAAGCCCCAGGTAACCTGATCTAACCTCAGAGCAGGCCCTGCTTTGAGCTGGAGGTTGAACTACAGATCTCATGAGGTCCTTTCCAGCTTGAATTACTTTATGATCCAGACTGGAAAAGAATGACAAGATATATGGAGAAGCAGAGAGCCCAAAGCTCTCTGACATCCTCTTGCAATCCCGTTAGATCTCACGGAGTCAAAAATGAAGAAGTAAGGCCTTTGTGCATTGGTTTTCAACTATACAGTAGCTGACAGTAAAGGCAGTCAGTTAAAAAGAGAAGAACTTTGGCTTTTACTAGCGTTTTTGTTTTCTGTTATACAGTAACCGTTCTGGCAGAATCAAATCAAATTAAGAATCTATTGCAAGACCATGGAATCAATGTTCAGAGCATTGCTGATATCCATCCACTCAGAGTGCAGCCAGCTCGCATCCTCAGTAAGCTCTACACCATGCTGGGTAGGTATTTAAATCTCTATTGTTGTACAAGGTATTTTTATGTTTTGTTTTTTTTTCCTTCCCACTGCTTCCATTTCTTTGTTTTAAAAACAAACCAAAAAGAATTAAAACCACTCATTTGTGTAAAGAAGGTTAACAACATTAGAACTTCTGCCTTAAGTAAGGAACTCCAGTAAGAAGAAAAACTGCCTAATTAGAAAAAGTGGCCAATATACGAGTTTCCTTGTGCCCTGTTGTGATGGAATTAGGCAAGAACTGACTCCTTGTTCTGCAGGACCTACTTCCTAAGAGAAAAACTGGCTTTAAAAAAGAAGCCTGGAAGAATATAGAAAAAACAATGTTTCTCCTTTCAGAAGTTAAAATACTTCTGTCTTAAATCTGGAGACCAAGGACTCTCTGGAAAGCTTTCTGCTCCAAACCAGGAAAGTTGTGCTGCTATTTGATCATCTTTGGGCTGTCAGGTTCTTGCTAAAGTTTCTTCCAACCCTGAGCTGAGCAGAGGTATTGAAGCTCTTGATCTGCAAATCCGGAAGCCTTTAGGGCTTTTCTAACCCCAGGACTTTAAATACTTTATTTAAAGTTCCAGTTCCTCAGCAGTGGCTCTAGAAGCCTGTTGTCCTGAGCCTGCCAATTGGGTTAAATAAATGCACGAAAACTCAAACCGGTTTTAGTTAAGGTGAAAATCTGATAGGCCTTCAGCTACCACTAGCAGTTTTGATAATCCTTGCTGGAATGAAAAGGGTCTTGGAGAAAAGTTGTTACATGTATTCCTAATTGAACTTTTACTCCTGCAAGCATGTCATCACCGTGAGGGTGGTGAGACGCTGGAACAGGTTGCCCAGAGAAGCTGTGGATGCCCCCTCCCTGGAAGTGTTCAAGGCCAGGCTGGATGGGGCTTTGGGCAACCTGGTCTAGTGGGAGGTGTCCTTGCCCATGGCAGGGGAGTTGGAACAAGATGATCTCTAAGGTCCCTTCCAACCTGAACCATTCTATGATTCTATGTCAAAGATTCATGACTCAAAACTGTGGATGTTAGTAGAAAGTGAAATTGAAGTGGGATGAATTGGCATTGGTAGATTCCTTTGCAGCATGGACAAGAAGAGCTAGCTGTGTCATGCTTCTCTGTCAGCCTGGAGCATGTTTCTATGGTAATGTGATTTATGGGTAATGCAGAAGAAGAATGTGAGACTGTACATGTTTTTGTTTGTTTTTCATTGTTATGTGGTTGTTGTGGTTTTGTTTTGTTGATTTTTTCTAACAGGAAGTTTTTTTGGAAGCTTTGAGACATCCAAAGTAAGAGGACCTTCAAATAAGTGTTAGAAATGGTGCCTTTTATGTGAAAAAGAGAAATTACATATGCTGATTTGGGGACAGTGTTTGTCTTTCTATTACAATAAACTTCTAATAAATGGAACATTTGCAGGGCTTTGCTGAAGCTTGCAGTTATTTTGTAATAGTTTGAAATAGCTTTCTTTCAATAGTGGGGGAGAGAGTAGGATGACTTGACACAAAGATGTACTGTTTCTAACAATGACTTCTTTGGTAATGTTTGTAGAGATTTCTTTTCAGGCACATAGTTGTTGGGCTTACACTCCTTGTCAGGCAGATTCACATCAGCTCCTGGGTGCTGGAGCAAAAGGTGCAGTGCACAGCACGAGCTAATAAGCCCCACTTTTCTCAGTGAGGCTTATTAGCCCCACAGAAGGAACCAAAATCTGTCTTTGCATTGAGACGTTCTTTAGCCTTTTACAGTCAACAATTTTAAGGTTACAAGTATTACACGTTGATGGCTTATTATTTGAAAAGGCACACTTCTTGTCACTTTTGGATATAACAATGGATATACTTAAAAGACTTAATTCCATGGTCAGTGAAGCCGAAATTTTGATTTTCAGTCGAACCTTTGAAGAACTGTAGCTACTACATTGATGGTTGCTGCAAAACACACCACTCTGTAGCATCTCACTCTTACCTATCTTTTGCCATGCTGATTCAAAGGAAGTAGGTCTCCATGTCTAAGACTGTTGTTGTGGAAAACCAGAGAGGAAGTGTTAGGTGATGTTTTTTTTCCTCTTGACAGGTCGGAATGAGAGTATGAAATTAAGCGGACGGCCACACCGACACATTGGAGTGCTGGGTACCTCCAAGCTGTACGTGATAAGAAATCAAATATTTGCTTTTACCCCTCAGGTAAGCATGTAGACCTGGCAGGGGAATCCCTGTGTACTTAGTGGCTAATCATTAGGGGAGCACTTTGGTTTCATGTGCTGTCATTCCACTTCAGCTAGAGTAGGGCTCTACATACATGCTTTGCTTTGTGGCTTTTTTAAGAGTGTTGGATGATCAATGTGTCGGGAGTACAGACTCTCTTCTGTCGTACAGAATCTAGCTTCTTTGGTGTTTAGCTTAGAAGAACACAGCAAATTCGTTACTGATCTCTGAACCAACATTCTAGCTAATTAAATAGTTCTCCAAAAATAGATCACTTAATGTTTTCTTTATACTAATTTTTTAGATGGAAAATGTGCTTTCACTTAATATGCCAACTGCTATGACCTCCAGACACTAAGACCTAATCTTTTCATTGTTGAAAGGGTCACTAGTGCTGGGAAAAGGACATTCTCTTTGTTTTTTGCTTAGTGCCTTTTTCATGGTAGCTAGAAGTCTGGATCCTCCCAGAGTTAATGGTTCTTTTCATACATACAATAAAATACTACTCACTTCTTGTAGCCTTGTTGTAGTGGTGTGTACTGAAGGCCAAGAGGTCATCTACTCCAACTGTGTGCAACTGGAATGTGATAAAGAACACTCACACCCTCCTAAATAGATGTTTGATTAATGAAGTCTTTAAATTCCGGTGGAAGAGATTCAGTGGATTCTGTAGAGATGACTTCTGCAGTAACTCTGATGAAGTCTGGACATTATGCAGCACTGCAAGTTATGTGGATCCCTTCCAGCTCTTCCCCTGGTCAACTGATGACAGCAGGCTTTATTAGATATTTCATGGTTGGGAAGATTGGTTGTGCTGTTCCAACACACAAATACCCACTTCTGCAAATTAGGGAAAAATTCCCTGGAGTTGTGATTTTTTTTAAAAAACATCTCTTCATCCATATCTTGCTATATATATAGAACACAGTATTCCAGATTAAACCTTGATGTGCATCAAGTATGAACATACTTACTATTTTCCAAAATGGCATTTATCTTTGCATCAGCAACACACTTATTCCATATTTGACTAAAGCCGGCATAATATTTTTCATTTTACCTTTTAGCCAGACATTCCCTCCCCTGGCTTTATTTTTTTTATTTTATTTTTTTTTTACGGGGTGGAGTTTATGTTTAATTTCACCTTCCTAAGGTTAGCAATTAACTTATCTCTGTTGATCTTGAATAATGTCCACAGATTTTGTCATTTTGTAGTTTGTGTTTCATCCAGTTCTCTGAAGAAATCTTCAGTTAGGAATGGGACAGAGGCTGATGCCATTTAGACACCCTCTCAGTCTGAGAACATGTTTAATAACTACCATTTGAGAGCAATTTTTGAAGCAGTTTAGCCTTTTGAGATGCTTTTTCTTCAGCTCGCTACTGTGAAAAGCTTTGCAAAAGGCAAGATATGTCTGCTGCTTCCTTGCGTGTACTGGCTAGTTGCTCCAAAAGAATGAACTTAGACCGTTTTGCTGAGATGGATTTTTGATATGACTATTTGACTATCTTGCTTTAGTGTTTTGTAGTTCTCTTGGCACTCTCAAATTGACTTTAGACACTTAAATGGGGCTGTCCAGTCTACATTATCCTGGCCCTTCCTTTCTAAAGATGGGCAGTATATTTGCTTCTCTTTGGATTTCTGAGACTTGTTCTCTCTGAGTTCTCAAACCTAATTGTTCAGAAATTATTTTGGCTACTTCCTTAAGTTCTTTGAATTAGTTTCTTTATACTTTGCCAGCTTGAACATATGTGATATTTAACCTTTTCTTCCCAATCTCAGGCTGAGCTCCAGTCACTGTTTTAAAAGCAGTACTACATCTGTCAGTGAAGGAATGGCGCTGAATGATTCAGCTTAGATATCTGTGTCCTCTCTTCGTATCCTAATCCTCTCTTCATTAAGAAATCTCCAATTTCTGTGTTTTCTTATTACCTCTGATGTGTTTGCATTTGTGTTTTTGGTTGTCTCCTTGTCCATTAAATGTCTTCCTAATCCATGTTTATTTTATATTCCAGCCTTTTCCTTCTTCCACCCTTCCCAAGTGCTCGTGTGCTTTTAACATCACATGTGGCTGATTTGACATACTTTTCATTGTTTTTCCAACTTTTTTTTGATTTCCAGCTCATGATGTATCCATAATAGTCTCTTGTTGTGGTTCCTGGCCTTCCTCTGTAGTGAGAATGCTGCCCTTTACCTCTGTACATTGAATGGACCTTTTTTCTGCAGTTAACTATCAGCTGTTCCTTTTCTGCTTGTCTTTCAGATTGTTCCCAAGACGTACAGTTACTAGTTCCCAGTCCCCAGCATGCACTAAAGCCAGTTTATTGTTTGTATTGCTGCTATTGATTTTTCTTCCACATTTAGGCTCTTTTAGTCTTCCAGATAAGACTACTGTAATTCATCACTGGGAAAATTCTGCCTCATGGGGATTATCATTCTACTTTCTGTTTGTACAGCTTACTTTTTTTCACTGTCAGCCTATAAATGTAAGAAGATATGCTTTCTGCACAATCATGAATCTCTTTTTCCCCGTGGTGTGCCTTGTTAGGTTAATTCACTTAGTCTGTGCTGTGGTCAAGAATAGTTAACTGGGCTTTTGCGAAGGATTTAAGGGAGGAGATGGAAAAAGTTGAGGAGAGCCCTGACGACTACTAATATGCCATATTTCTCTGTTCTCTAGTTTACTGACCAGCATCACTTCTATCTGGCTCTAGACAATCAGATGATTGTGGAGATGCTCAAGATAGAGCTGTCTTACCTCACTTCTTGTTGGAGGATGACAGGGAGACCAACTGTGACATTTCCCATCACCCACACAATGCTTGGTAAAGTTGATTTGCTCTATTTCAAGTGGTGTAGATTATTGTGGGGGAGTGGGATCTGGTTAGGTTTGAGAGGAGACAGATGGCATGACTGTTTCGACATCTGAGTTTTAACATCAAAAGTACAGTTTAACTTTTTCATGTCCGCTGAACTTTGATGACACGATAATACTTCATTTTGTTTTACTCACCCTTAATATTCTTCCATCTCTTCATCATCTTCATGCTATTTCTGTCCAAGGAAATTTGATAGAAATCCTGTTGGAACTTGTCATGTGTGGAAGGACTTGGGATTGTTTTGATTTTGTTAGAGGTTTTTTGAATAAGCTAGTATTGGTAGCATTTGCAAGTTCTGTTTTAAATTTGGTATTGGACGTGATAATTTAAGAATGTGTTGGTAAGATTCAAACTCTTCCATTGTTCTTTTTTAGTTGATGATGGTACTGACATTCATCCAGCAGTTCTCGCAACCATACGAAAACTAGAGGATGGATATTTTGGTGGTGCAAGGTAATGTCATAATCCCTAAATGATTCTCTCTATGTTTCTTAATTAAATCATACACAAGCCTCACATTTGAACTTGGGACAGTCCTTAGACCTTGTGCTGGAACTTTACAGGGAGAGAAGTTACAGCTTTATCTGTTATGTAGCAGTCAGATGGTAGCTGGACCTCAGACACAATGGAAAGGATCTCTCTCTTGGGAGGTGTACTGCCTCTGACTGCCATTAATAGATGGTGAAAAGGCATTAAATGCCTTTTTTTGCCTCAATCTTTAGTATTAAGGACAGGCCTTGGGTTGCCCTGCCCTGCAAGTTGAAGGACCATGACTGGGGGAACAGTGACTTTCACTTCTTGACACTGAAGTTGTAAGGAACTAGGTGTATCAGTTGTTTATAAGTCTCTTGGGCCTGATGGAATTCATGTCAGAATACTGAGGGAGTTAGTGGGTGTTATAGCAGGACCCCTGTCAATTATCTACCAAAGGTCTTGGGAGTCTGGGGAGTTCCCTGCTGATTGGAAACTGGCCAACATTATCCAAATTCATAAGAAGGGTGTGAGAGAAGACCTTGGAAATTATAGGCCTGTTAGTTTAACTTCATTACCTGGAAAAATTATGGAGAAGGTTATCCTCGGTGCCACTGAAGGGCACTTAAAGAATAACAGCAGTCATCAGGCCCAGCCAGCATGGATTCAGGAAAGTCCTGTCTCACTGATTTGGTGTCCTTCTATGATAAGATCACATGCTTAGTGGATGAAGGGAAGGCAGTGGGTATAGTTTTTCTGGATTTTAGCAAGGCATCTGATACTCTCTCTCTCATTATCCTTCTGGACAACTGTGAGATGAACAGGTTCATGCCACACTGGGTCATGACTAGCGGAGCTCAAAGGGCTGTAAGTGAATAGGAGTACACCACGGGATGGTGGCCGGTCTGCCAGTGTTCCCCAGGGCTCAGTTCTAGGGCCAGTCTTGTTCAACATTCTTTTCAATGGTCTGGATGCAGGAGTTGAATGCGTTCTTAGCAGGTTTGCTGATAATGGTGAACTGGGAGGTGCTCTTGACTCTCTGGAGGCATGGGAGGGGTCTAGATAGATTAAACCTAGCATAGCCAGCCAGTCAAAGGAGGTGATGCTCCTGCTATATTTAGCGTTAGCATGGCCTTACCTTGACTATTATGCACAGTTCTGGTTTTCACAATATAAAAAGAACGTTAAGATACTTGGAACCATCCAGAGGTGGGCAACAAAGCTGGTAAAAGGGCTGGAAGGCATGTCCTATGAGGAGTGGCTGAGGACATGGGGTTAATTGAGGTTGGAGAAGAGGAAGCTGAGGGGTGATCTCATTGCTCTCTGCAACTTCCTGAGGAGGGGAAGCAGAGAGGGAGGTACTCATCTTTTTTCCACGGTATCTAGTGACAGGACGTGTGGAAATAGTAATCTGCAACTATTAGTTTGCATTTTTTTTCCTCCACATTGGTTATTTGCATCTTCATAGTTACTAAAGGTAGACTTGACTGCTAGGTCTGTTAGATTTTGGAAGAGTTGCTGAAAGCTCAGTGAGCATTAACCAGTACCAAAATGGTGTATGTTAGCTCCCTCCCTCTGGCATGCTTTCCTGTTTGCAGGGTGAAGATAGGCAAGCTGTCAGAATTTCTTACTACTTCTTTCCATACGCATCTGAGCTTCCTGGATCCAGACTGTGATGTAAAACTGTTTGATGACCCTCACGAAGGCCGTTGTAGCCCTGACAGTGAATATGGAGGCTATCCAGCAGATTTCTATGAAAAAGGTAGTAGTGTTTTCACTTCTTTTTTNTATTGTGTTTTTTCTCTTTTTTTTTTTTTTTTTTTTTTTTTCTTTTTCAGTCATTTTCTGTCAGTAGAGCCTGGGCTTACCTACCACACAGAATATGATTTACACACAGTTGATAGTCATTCAGGTTTCTCATGCATCATTCTGAGGGTGGTACATGCGTGACTTAGTTTGGAGGGGTTTGTGTGTGTTCTTCCCATGTTCTTGGTGCGCCATTTACCAGTAACTGCTGTGATAAAGATAAGTCTGAGGAATCAGCAGGCTGGGGGGATGTGGAAGATGCTAGAGTGAAGTGGAGAGTGTGAGGAGTCACAGACAAGTCATAGACAAGTTTCTGTGGAGAAGCTGATGTTTGGACTACCAGCAAGAGAAAAACCCTTTTGATCCCTTTCTAAGGGATAATAATTTCTAAATTTAACTGTTTAAAAAGTATCAAGAATTGTTTAAATTTTTTTTCTTTTCAGTTTGTTCATCTTAAAAGTCTCTTGCTTATTCTTACATTTTTCTATATTCTTCTGTATAAGCAAGAATAGAGTGATGTGTGTGAAAAAGAAAACACTGATAAGTTATTGTTTTTATTACATTTAATACTCCTTTTCTTCTATGTATGTCTCACTAGAAAGCCAGGATGAGCTGGATCAGTATATAAATGATATCCTGCAGAGTACAGCACTGAAGTCAAACCTGCCTCCAACTTCAAAGACTGCTCATCAACCACCTGTGTTCAGTGCAAGCCACTCCACACAAGAGATACTGTCAATAATGGCCAAGACAAAGGGTTTGGAGATTCCAGGTATTTCTTGCTATTATTTGTTGTGGGTGCTAAGAGGGCTAAACTCAATTATTTTCAAATTCTGCTGTTTGAAGAAAGCTAGTGACACAGGCGTGTTGTAGCTATCAAGAAGTAAGAATGAGACTGAAGTTGTTGCTGTAGTTCCCACAGTATCCCATGTCATGGTGTGAGTATAAATAACCTGCAGTGAATCAAAGTTAAGGTTATGGAAACTTGTCAATTGGATAGAATTTAAGAACATGAATCAGTGAATTCATTTTTTTTTTTTTGTCTTTGTGCAAAGGCAGATGAAATATGCTTTGAATTTCTAAGTAGATTTCAGCATATAAGGTGTTTTACATGTAGGTATGTAGTATCCAATGTCCTGGTTAAGGGAAGGCTTCCCATATCTTCAGTGTATTTTAGTAGACCTTCAAGCTTTAGTCTTTCCTCCCATCTTTCATATGCAGCAGTGTCATCTGATCCACAATTAAAATTGCCATATGAAGGTAACAGAGCATTAGCCTGCATTCACATTTATCACTCTAATTATGCTTGCTTTCCAGTTGGACCATTTTCTCCACGTTTACTGCTAAAATATTTAAAATACTTGGCAGGGTCAAGTCATTTGTTTGTAGGGTTCCTGTGGCATGGACTGCCATCAGTTAAGTGTGTTGTGCTGCCTGAGCCTTTGATTTGCCAATTTCAAAAGCTCTTGGAGCAAGTCTGCATGAAATAAAAATTCAAAAAGTATAAGCTTGTTTTTGAGATCCATGCACGACATCTCAGAAGTGTCGCCTGGTTAATTTGATTCTTAGAGTTATTTGTGTTGTTTCTACTTAGTACAATTGCTTCATGCAGGTGTTTTTGCTTTTCTGTGTTACTGCAACAGACATTGTTTAAATGTTGTTGTCGTTGGCTTTGGTTTTCAGCTGTTTCTATGTCTCTTCCAACTAAAGTTCTGAACACGCACAGGAAGTCTCTGAATCTTGTTGATATTCCTCTTTCGTTTGAGACAAAGGTAAACTATGGGATTTTTTTATGCTGTTTGTGTTTTCAGGACTCAATATTGTGACATTCCCTATGGTTCCCAGCCAAATTACATGCTACTTCTCGTTTTGTTACTTTGACAGCCAAGCCATCTGCCTGGGGCAATGGATAGCTACTCCGTTCATTTGTTTGTTTGTTATTTTTGTTTGTGTGTTTTTCTGTTGTTTTTGCTGGGAGGTTTTTTGTTAAATACATATTATCAAATGGTTTTTTTTTTTTTACTAGTGTGCAAAACAGGAAATAATATAATAGGTGCTTAGCTTTAGTGGCCAAGGGCTACCTGGTTGTCTTTAGTCCTAACACACAAAGGGAAAGATAGGATAGGGAAAGATAGTTCATGGCCTTTAGAACTATTGTCCAAGAAATGATACTTGTAGCAATTTCTGGCTGGGAGGATAGCATGTGAAAGGACAGATGTCCTATAGCACCAGCAAAATCTCATGAGAAGACACAAAGGGCAAGGTAGGGCTGGCTATTTGTTCTGTCCTCGTGTGTCTGACCAGCTGATGAGAGCAGTGACGTGAGGTTGTATCCAGCCTGCTGGAAGATTCTGTTCCATAGACTGTGTCCGTGGAAGTGGTGTTAAAGGACCGTACAAATTGCTGAATAGCCTGTTAAATGAAACCTCATCTGAGAGCTCACTGCAGTATTGCAACATCTGACTAGTCGACATGCTAGTTGCAGGAGCTTGGAAAATTTATGATGGCATCTGCATTCCTAAAGCACCACGTATACAGATTAGAGATGGAACTTAAAAAAACTCTAAATGTTTTCAACCAAAAAAAAAGTGTTATCTTTCTACTTTATTTCATTGCTAGTAGCAGCACATGACAGGAAAAGCATGCAAACAATTTTGTTTTCTTCTATTACAAAGTATTTGTTTGTTTTGTCCAAAAAATAGCTTTCCTTGTTGATCAAACCAAATCTAGAGACAAAAGTTTCATTCTGTATGTTTCTGGAGATCAGTCTCCTTTTCATGTCTGCAGTAGTCTGAGAAGAACAAGGTGATGTCTGTATTTCAAGTGTCTATATTGCAAGTGTTGCATGTCTGTTGTGTTCTTCAGTGGGAAGCTACAAATTTGATCTGCTACTTTTTTTCAAGGTCTTTTATTAATTGTCATCCCTCTTTGTTATCAGGACTGTGGAAAGGCTTTGAACTTACCTAAAGATGCTCAAGGTGATTTGGATTGCAGGAAGCTTGTTGAGCAGCTGAAGGAATGTCCAACGCTCCATGATCAAGCAGATATCTTATATATCTTGCATATACTAAAGTGAGTTATCAGAATATAAACTTCAGCTTCTTTAAGTTTGGTCCCAGCTACTTGATTACACTTGTGCAAAAGCTTGCCACTGTTCAGGGTTCTGTTTTGAGGGGAGAGGCTAAAATATTTTGTACTCTAACAGAAATATTTTCAGTTAGCCTGATTACATAAATAGTTTAAATACAAAATACATTTGTGCAAATTTCAAAGTCGATTGGCACATCATTTTGCATACATACAGGCTCTCAAGCTCACAAGTGAAATGCACAAATCTCTCACATGAAGAAGAACACATCTTGCTGTACTTGGGGCACTTAAGTTCACAAAGATTTAGTGTGATTTTTATACACAAGGAGGGAAGTGGAGGGACACTTAGTTTTGGTCGTTTTCTAACTGAAGCACAGATGCAGTTTTAATGAGTACTCACTGTTTTTTCCTGTAATCCTTGCATGCTTAAATGCATCGTTGACTTGGTGCTCTTCAGAATGCATCTGGGAACAGTCTAACCCAAGCTGCCGCGGTTACTAAAAAGCTGTTCATTAAATAGATTTGATTTGAGCAAAATTCAGATACAGATCTACGGAATCGTCTTCTAGAGTGTACTTACTGGCATTTTTTTCTTATGCAAGAGACTACTGTTGGAATCTGGCAAAAAAGTAGCTTAGGTTGCTAAGACATGCATTTATTGATCACAGATGGTCTTCCTTAGTGCTACAGAGAGTGTGGTTTCATTTATTTTTTTCTTTCTCTTGTGAGGGCCTCTTTCTTGATCTTTTTATTTTCCTAAGCAAAATGCTAGTAGCCTCTCTTAAAGATTAAAGGAAATCCTGAAAAAGTTACCATTTTTTTTGTTGAACTATGTGTAACACCCTTAGTTTACTTTCTGGAATTATTTCACCACTGGAGTCCCTGTTGGGCTCTGGTGGACTCTGTCCCTCTAACAAGAGCTGAAAGGTCATCCTGGGGCACTTCAAAGCACTGTCAACAAGAAGCACCTTTTTTGCTATAATACAGTAAATTTCAAAACTGGGAGAGGAACAGAAATCTTTGATTTATCAGTAATAGCACAAGCAGTGTGGAAGTCTAGTAGCTAAGAAGGAGGCAGGGCAAGAAATTCATAGAGGTCACTGAAGCCTCTGAAAAATGGGTGCAGTCTTCATCAGTACTGAAAAAAGTGCTGAATTTCACTCTTAGAGAGCAACATATGGAGCGTTCCTCCAGCAAACTACCTGTGTGCATGCTCAACTCAAAGCCAAATGGGAAATCCCTTGGGTGGTTGTTCTGTAGTCACAGGCTTATGGGTAAGTGAGAGCTCAAGTTAATACGAAAGTTGCTGTTGCCAGGAGGTTTTCCCCACATGTAGCTGATCTCTGGTGAAGGGCCCACATGTCCCATGCACTTAGCCCAAATGACTGTCACCCAAATGAGCAATTCAGTCAAGATCAGGCTGCTCATTGTGTGTTAAGACTAAGCGACTTAGTGTTGTGATTTTCCTGCTTTCTCTTTCTGTCTCTTCCTAAAAGGCTCCTTAGAAATCTGCTTGTTTGGTCTAATGGTGATTATCTTCTGTTTTCTGGCAGAGGCCCTGATTGGGATACACAGCTGAATGGTCAATATGGAGTCACTGTTCATTGCCTGCTCAATGAGCTCTACAGAAAGGCAGGCCTCAATCAAGAGTGGGGCTTAATCCGCTACATTTCTGGTATACTTAAAAAGAGAGTGGAAGTCCTTGCAGAGGTATGGCATAGAAATAATGCTGGCTCAGATTCCTGACTGGACTACCAATGTGAGGCACAAATGCCAGTGTGACTTTTCTTTGCCCTCTTCTGGTCTTACCTCACAGCAAACCTGGTGCAGCATTTGTCAGCAAACATTGCTTTTCTGATCTAAAATCTTATTGCAGCCTCTTTACCTTTCATCTGTACTGAGAACTGTGCTAAGATTAGAGTGGAATGAGAATGTCAAGCTGTAAATGATTGTGAAGGCTTCGATTAATCTCTGTTAATCCAAGAAGCTTAATTATGTGCTTTGTAGTGGTCATTGTTAATTGTGGTGACATGAACACTTGGAGCACCGGTATGTCAGGATGCTAGAGATGATGCAAAAACATGACCTGATGATTCCTGCCCCATCGAGCAGGCAGTCTGTAGTGCGAGTGGCTGTGGATGTGCAGAGGCATTTGGATATCTGGACTACTTAAGGTTAACAAGAGAGATCCATTGTAAGGGTACAGATTTCATTTGGAACATTACAAAATCATTTCCTCTCTGCTGTTTTAAGGATTTTTTTTAAGTACAACGATTTGTATTTCAACCCTGTGCATTTTGAAAGAACTCTTTCTCTAAAAAGCTTTGGTAGTCATACCTAGAGTGGCCTATTTTATTGACAGTCATATTAGCAAGGAGCAATTTGCAATAGTCACCCTGTCACTGGAGAGGATAAGTGAGAGTAGAGGTGATTTTTAGTGTAGTTTTGTTGCACATTGAAGGAAGGAAAATAGACTCTTGGAAAAATCAGAAGTTGCTCAGTGAGGTCTTTGACTCAGGATGCTGAAACAGATAAGTTAAACATTCACTTTTGTAGGAAGTGTGTATAAAAGAGTAAAACACTGGGACTGGAGGAAGCACCTATTTCAGAAGGTATCAGGGTGCATTATTTAGAAATGTGACACAATTTTTTTGTTTAAGGAGAGATACTAGTATAAAGGATTATTTTTTAGCTAATACTGCCAAGCTTTCCGTTAATAATTTTTTTTGTCTTAAATAAAAATCAAATATTTATCTTTGAGTAAAGTCCTATATTGATGATCCTGCTCCACTGGAGTACATAATCATTATGCTGCTGATTTCAATGTGAGGGAACAGGCTTTCAGCCTGGGCAGGCTCTTGTAGCCCTGCTAACCCCAGGGGATATTTGGCAACTGGTTAACAGCATTCTGCTGGATCTGCATGCCTGGTAATTAATAGAAATGCACTTAGAAATTCCTAAAGAAATGTGTCACTTTCTGGAATTAAAAGCTGTATCACTTTTGCACGTCTCAGAAAAAGCTCTCTTGCTTTCTGTTGTGTTACAATAGGCATGCACAGACCTCCTGTCACACCACAAGCAGCTTACAGTGGGGCTGCCACCAGAACCTCGTGAGAGAATCATTACCACGTAAGTTGGAGCTCCGCCTCCGTTGTAGGAGCAGCCTGCTTTTCAGCTTCCTGGGGCTACCATTCTGCTGCTATCGCTTTTATTTCTCAGCTTCAGGAAGAATTGCAGCCACCAAGGCAGAAAAGCCTGCAGTGCAGAGATGTATCTGGGTGACTTGGTTCTAGTGCATGTTCAGGAAGTTGGACAGTAAGTGCCTGAGTTACTGCTGACTCTGGTTTGCCTTCTTACAGCCCCCTGCCACCTGAGGAGCTCACAGATCTTATCTATGAAGCTAGTGGCCAAGACATCAGTCTTGCTGTCCTGACACAGGTAAGGGGCATGTGAAAAAACAGATCTTTAAGCTGTGCCCGGTGTGATGCCAGTGTTCTTTCTGTGACTGGGAAAGCTAAGATGACCCACTCTGAATGGGAACCCTTCTGGATTTGTCCTTACAGGAAATAATTATGTACTTGGCAATGTACGTCCGATCGCAGCCAAGTCTCTTCATGGAGATGCTCAGGCTCCGCATCGGTCTGATAATTCAGGTGATGGCCACTGAGCTGGCTCGGAGTCTGAAATGCTCAGGTAAGAACACTTTTATTGCGGGAGATCCTTGTGGCTTTATTTCTCCTTCACCTCAGTCACTGATTTTTCAGTTGTGTTAAATTCTTTTGTAAACTTCATTCAGCAAATACAGTTAAAAACTTTGAAAATAATTTCCCTGTTTGACTGAATGAAAGATTCCCACCTCTCTGCCTTCTGGCCCCCTGACTTCCAGTGTTTGAGGCGTGGATCATTAAGTTGCATGTATGTGTATTTAGGGACTAATTTCAATGAGAATGAGGACACTAAGTATCTTCTGAATTTTTGAGCCTTGATTGTTCGTAATTCTTGTGGATTTTATTCAAAGTAACTTCTGTCCTTCTATATGTCAACCTTCTCCCCTGGAATGTACTTGGTTGAAAAATATTTGCTATTTAGATTTCAGATATGTTATCTTTACTTATACCAGGAGGTCAGTAAGAACCAAGTCTTAAAAGCCCCCAGTTGTTGCAAATACACTGCAAAAAAGCAAAATTAAGTAACTAGCAAATTGTACAAAATGAAGATATTTTAACTAGAGAGAAATCATGCCTGAAGAGATACCTTGAAAACCACTGAAGAATTTTCCAGAGAGGAATTCAAATAGGTCAAAGGTCAAGAAGAAACTGATCAGAAGTGATCATGTTAATGTGATGAATATATAGTCTCAAATGCTGATGCTTAAGAGCATTATGTGGACCTTATGTTTGTGGCTCAGCTCATTACTATTTCTGATGTCATAGCACACCCCAAAGGGGAAAGCTCCATGGAAGCTTGTTGTAAAGAGACCTCACTTTGGACACTGCTGCTCTCTTTGACCAAATTAAATTAGTTGGCTGCCTACCTTTGGGGAAGAGGCAGGCTTGTCCCTGAGGAGAAGTTGATAAATTGAGCCAAGAGGTTTTCTGGGATAATTCTGTTTCTCCATGAGGGGTATACAGAAAGCCCTGGTTGCCTCAAACCAGAAGCTGAGTACCAGAAGATGTGCTTCATTCACAGTTCAAAGCCTCTTTCACCAGTGGTCCCTTTTGTTATTTCTTTGTACGCTGCCCTCAGCTTCATTGCTGCCTTTTCTGTGTCCTCCTACAGGAGACTTTTCTGTGCACACACGCTCATGTGTATGCATGTGCTTTTTCTCTCTCACTAGAAAGCACGATCCTTTAATCAAATAGAACACAAGCCTTCCATTTGCATGCAGTGCTTGTCGTGGAACAGCTCTGGCTCCTTAATTTAGATCCAAGTGTGGTCTGCTTCTGGAAGAAGGCTGTAGTGCCTTTTCAAGTGATCTTGCTCCATGAAGGAGCACCTGCTTTCTCATCGACTTCAGGGAGATTTCACACAAGCTGTGACAGGCTGTTCAGTACTGCAGACAGCGTCACCTCCACCCCGTCTTTGTTGTTTTGTCTTCAAATGTATTTTCTTTGAAATGACTCTACCTATTAATTTTTGTAGAGGAAGCATAAGCTACAACAGTGAATGTGGTGGATTTTCATTCAGTCAGCAGTTTAGTTAGGAGAGCAATCTATAAAGCAGCCTGTAGTTAAGTTTGATTTTTGATTTTTTTTTGATGTGTTTTTTATTTTATTTTTGTGTGTGTTTTTTTTTAACTAGGTGAAGAAGCTTCAGAGAGTTTGATGAATCTAAGCCCCTTCGATATGAAAAATCTCCTGCACCATATTCTCAGTGGAAAAGAGTTTGGTGTGGAAAGAAGCAGTAAGTTGTCCATTTGGGTACTTGTATATGTGAAGTGTAAATTGAGAGTTAGATTGTATTGTAAGTAGGAGTCTACTGTCTGTGCATGTGAAACAGAAGTGTAGGTAATGTGTTAAACAGATTGCCAGTACATGCATACAGCTACTGGCAGATAAAAAAAAAAAAAAAAAAAACCACACGATGGAAACAGTTGTGCGCTGGAATAAGGTTGCATCAAAGCAAACTTTTAAAATGAAGAGGTTTTATGTGACCAGAATGGAGACCATAGAAAGGGCGTATTCAGTCTGCCTTCAAGGAGCCTGTCTGTTATCTTCAGTACTCCCAGCTGACGCTTCAGCTGTTTCCTGAGTTCATTCTTAACCCCTCACAGTCTTATTACAACTCTGATGTCTTTTGAAGCTACGATTGGTGTCTTGGAAGATCAAGCCCTAATATCCAAGTGTGGCTCTGTGCCTCTGATTTGGTGCAGTCAGGCCTGAAGTATTGGTGTAATTTGAAAGAATGCTGTCAAAAAGCACACTGTACACTTGCAAAAAGATACGCTTTTATCTGTAACTTCTAGAGACAGTTCCATCTCTTTTCCTACCAGTATAATTTTTTAAATGTCCATTTGCTTCTTTTAGTGCGACCTGTGGATTCGTCTTCATCTAGCCCTGCAATTTCTATCCATGAAATGGGGCATTTTGGAGCAACGAAAACAGAAAGAAGTGGTATCACTAAACTGAAGAGCGAGATGAAGCAGGTGAGGGTTTTCTGTCAGTGCTCAGAAAACGCAGCTGTTCTTGAACTGTGTTATGTCAGATTTTTGTGTTCATTTGAGGAAGTCATTTTTAATGCCAAATACATTCTTGGTAAATCACAGAAATTTCCAATCACCCTTTTATTTAAAGCTGATACAGGGCAGGAAGGGGAGTTTTCCTCCAACAGTGTAGTCCCTTCTTTGTTCTTGTTTCACGTGCTGAATATTGATCTTGAGCAAAGTCTAGTGCATTCATGGCATCAACTTTAAAGCACTTTTTGAAATCATCTTTAGCTAAAGAAAAGTCAGATGTACAAAGATTTCCTGCAGATGGTTTTCATTCCTGTATTCTGCAGAAGTTTCTAGTTTGGTCGATGTGCCTTTTGGAAAAGGTACACTTGGAAAAGAAATCTTGGTTTCTTTTCTTCCTGTTTTGTTTCTTCAGGAATGGAGAATGATTACTGCTGGAATAGGAAATGTATCTAACTTCAGTATTTTAAATTAGACAGCAGCTGAGTGTATAGAGAGACACAACAGAAAACACAAAGTGTACCGAATGAGTGTGATTGATGGTTTCATTACAGCTGTTTTTCATTTCTCTTTTTTTGTGTATATGTTTCTAGCAGTAATTTTCTTTTGCTCTAAATAAATAGGAAGGTAGTGATGAGGTAAAAGACATTTATGGGAATTAAGTGTTTTATATTAGAATCGTATTGCAAAACCACTTTCTGCTGTGGGCTTAACAAGTGAGTGCATTAACTCTGAGGCCATTTCTCTAAGTTTCTTAGAAAGTATGTGGCGTTCTCCTTTGATTGGATGAAACAAATTGCTCAATAAGCTTCTGGAGAGGAGGGACATGTCTGTATGATCTTGACATAAAGCATTTGATAAGATCAGTTAATAATTCTTTTTTTGTGATATGATCTATCAGGGGAGCCAAGGTGCCTGTGAAACGTGCAGTTTGTGCCTTGTGAGCTCTGGTCACCATGTTTGAGCCATGCCGGTGCCTTAGCGTTACTGCTGCCGGGCCTGCCTTGTCCCCTCCTCTGGTACAGCAGTGCCTGTGAAACTGCTGCTGGCTGCTTTCTGCAGGCTCTGGAGTGAGCTTGGTAACGCCGTGTGGGCATGGCTGTTAGGTGCTCACAGTCAGCTGTCAGACTGACCTCAGAGCCTTCCCAGAAGGAGCAGGGGCTGGGCACTAGGCGGCAGCGTTATTTTATCTTAAACACAGACGTGAGCCCGAGCTGAAACCCTGTGAAGTTTATTCAGCTTGGAAAGGTATCTCCTTGCATTGCTTTTGCAGTAGATGGAAACATTTTTTTGCACAGCGGAAGAGTTGGCTGCTCTTGCTTTTATTTCCCCTCACGTGCCCGTTCATGCTGCCTCCCACCACATCTCGCTGCACTCTCCAAATAATTTGCTAAATACCAGTTTAATGTCACAGTGGGTTGACAGGAGGACAGCCAGCTTTGTGTCAGGAGGAACGTTCCAAGTACTTGTACCAGAGCTCACACGTGGAGCATCTGCAGCTCTCTTGTTTACTGCAGATGTTTCTGGAGTCGGAAAACCAAGCCTTCGCCTGGGGCTGAATGCACAAGCAGAGGCTGTCACGGCTTTCCCCTGAGTACCTGAGCTCGTTCCATGCTCCTTGTCTTTGCACGGATGGGTTACTTAACCTTGTTTGTCTCCCGTTCTGTCATGGCTGTCTGTCTGACCTGTTGGTGTCTGTTTTTGTTTTGTAGTTCTTTCATGAGGGCCACTCCATGTCCAGCAGCATGTTCGCTTCCAGGGTAAAACAACGTCTGCAGCTCTGCACCTACTCCTCACCCTGTGTGTGTCTGTGTCTGCCTCTGTGTGTGTGTGCGCAAGAGTCTTAGCTCCAAACACCTCCTGTGGCTTCTCCTCCATGAAAGCTTCTTTTCAAACCCTACCTGTTCTTTAGTTTGTTGGGAGCCTGTTCTCGTTAGTAATCTTTTAATAGTTCAGTCTCACGTTTAGATCCACTTAGTTCTTCCTGATGTTAAGCAGTTGCAGCAGATAAAGCACCGTCACAGATGTAGCTCCTTGATTACGTTACAGGTGCCATCAGTATTTAAACGTAACACAGCATTTGTGCTGGCAGCCCCTGGGTGATGATGACCAGTGCAGCTGCAGATTGCTGGGGAAGGGGTTTTATAGGCACGAGTGTCTCCTCAGGCAGTCATTCTCCTTCAAGGCAGAGAACTGTAGCTCTTAAGCTCTCGCTGTTAAGAAGGAGTATAATTGTTTAAATATTTTACCAGAAGAAACCTCAGCAATTTAAAGTCTGAGGATCTGAATCTGTCATCAAGAGATGGAAGGCTTGCAGCTCCATGTGCACTTTGAGCTGGTGGCTGTGATGGGTGGATCTCTGTGCCTGCAGACTTCCCTCCCTGGCACAGCCCTCAGGTGCCCTAAATACACAACTGCTGAGCACCCCTGAGCACACATTCCCCTAGCCCCATGGCCTGGCCTGAAACTGCCAGGTTGCTGCTGCCTCTCTCTTCCCACCTAGCAGTGCAGAAAGAGAGGATTCAGCCGCACGTGATAAAAATGCACAGAAGTTTTATTTGAGATCCTTGCCTGAGTAGCCAGATTACTGCTTGCTGATGCATTTCTGCTTTGACACTGACCCTCCTGTGTCCCCTAGCTCTGCAAAATGGAATGGAGGAGATTCTGATTATCTCAGTCAGTGTGCAGTCGAAAGGAATAGGGTGCATCAGACCACAGGGGAACAGCACCTACGTCTCACTGACACCAGCAGGAGTGAAAATGGAACTTTGTTTTCTCTTACTGGTCTTTGTGTGGAGCTTGGCTGCGTGGAGTCACTGAGCATCTCCTTTCAAACATGCAGTTTTTGGTCTCATTTCCCACTTTCCCCAGTACTTTGCTCAGGGAGTTCTGCTCACAGAGAGGATGGGATCTGAGAAGGAGCTATCAGTGAAGTCATTTCTGGGCTGAAAGTAATGGATGTGCAAAAAGGAACGAGGGAGGCAACAGAATAGCATAGTGTCTGGGAGCGTGAAGGTGGGGTAGTGGGGCAGTATCCCTTGGTGTGGAAGGGACTGAGAACGTGGTGGCAGTGCCACAACTCTGAAGATGATTTGCTGCCAAATTTTATCTCTAAGTTTGGTAGACTTAAAAAAGAACAATAGTGATAATAAAGAAAACAAGGCTGGTATCTGCCTTGTGGAACTGCTTGCTTATTTTGTTGAGAAATGGCTTAAATATGGGAGAAGTGAAGCTTGTCGGGAAAGGGAGAGAGCGGGGTCGGTCCTGCTCCATCAGCTTGTGTGATGTTGTGGCCTGGGTTTTTTTTCCCTGGTCCTAAGCTAGCACTGTAACAGTGTGATACGCTCACAAGTAGTAGCACTTGTGGTGACAGAAATCAACTAACAGAGGCGTCGATGTTTGTTACAGAGGAGCAGTACTCCATCATCTCCCACTGCGAGCACTTCTCCCACTGGCTCCAGCGGGGACATCAGCTGGGGCGACCGCAAAGGGCAGTGGCTGCGCAGGAGGAGGCTTGATGGTGCCATCAACAGAGTTCCTGTTGGCTTTTATGAGAAAGTATGGAAGATTCTGCAGAAGGTGGGTCAACGGCTAGAGAAGGGAGGAAACTAATAATAAGCTAATGGTGACGTGGGAAGATGGTGTTTCAGAGGTGCTGTGTTGTTGCTGGTTGAAGTTGGTCTTCAGCTGGAAGAGTGGTGAAAACTGGATTCATTAGTAGAAACATATTTCTTGAAGGGATAAGGGCTCCATTAATGCAGCTTCATGTTTGTTTGAAAGTGTGTTTTTCTCTGAAAACTCCATTTTTGCTGAACAGTTGTTTCACCATTCCTGTTTGCATCGCTCCTGGCAAGCTGTGGTCAGTACCTCTGATGGGCACTGCAATGCTGTGCAATTCCCGTGCTCCAGTTGGAAAAAGCTGCAAGGAATTGGGTTGGAAACTTCTCTGACTCTTCCAAAATGCCTTGAAATCTCTTGCTGGCTCTTCTGAGCTGTACGACATTTTTAATGTTATTTTCTTGTTTTTGCCTGAAAACTGATCCCTGGTAGCAGCTTGGAGGTCGAGGGTGTGGAAATGTATTGAAGCAGATCTCCAGCAGAGAGAAGTGGGGAATTAAGAAATTGTTTCCTTCAAAGTGAGGCACCTGTTCTGCTTTGCTGGATGGCAGTCAGCCTTTGGCAGCTTGCAGAACTGAGCTGTTCAAGCCTACACCATTGCAGAGACGTGCATCACCAGCTCAGACTGCTTTTGGCTGGCCTGCAGTCAGTCACACGGGAGCTGTTGGTGTCGGTGTCAGCCAAGATGAGTCAGACAGGACCAGCAGATTTACGAGTGGGATCTTTCAGTACAGTGAACATCACTTCTGTACTGACCTACTGTAATAGCTGGGAGTGTTTAATGGTTTACTGGCTGTTATTAATTACGCTTATTTAAATTCTCTTCAAGATTTCATTCTTGCACTCTATGTGGACAATTCACAAAGCACCGTCCCCTTCTTGGTGCTTTTTGTACCTGGGGTATGCTGATGTGACATTCCTTAGCCTACCATCTCACTGCTTAGGTTTTGTCACCCTTTCTGTGTTATCACTTAGTAATTCTAACACCATCCCTCCACGACTGTTTGCGGCCCCTTTCCAAGAGCCACTGCATCTCGACATCCTTGAGTTGCGGTACCCTGGGTCTCAAACACGTAGCTACATGTTTTTCTGGGGAAAAATGAGAACTCAGGGTTCTCGCTGTCGTGGTCTCTTGTCATGCTTCTGCATTATCTGTCCCACAGAACGTTCTCATTGATTTGTTTTCACCTTTTGTCTGCTCCTCGCTGTAGTGGCTCTCCAGGGAATTTCCTCCCCTTCAGCAGCTGGACCAGAATAGAGAGCACTGTGCAAGTGTCTTCTAAGGTTATTTCTAACACTTGCCAGGCTACATAATAAACTCTTGAGCAAAGGTGAAATGAAATTTTAACAGGTTTTCTTTTGTATATAGTAATTTGTTTGTTTTTTATATTGCCCTTTTTGCCCTTTTTTTTTTTTTTTTTTTTTGTAACTGAAATTTGTTACACATATTGGCTTGGATCATGCAGAGTTGCTTGCAAGAACTGTAATTTGTGTTCCTTGTCAAAATGTCTTTGTTTCAGTGCCACGGGCTGTCCATTGACGGGTACGTCCTTCCTTCCTCAACCACCAGAGAGGTACGGTGCAATGCCAAGGATTTTTTGGCCCTATGAACGCTTGGTTTGGCAGTGTAAGATGCAGAGCGGGGCCTTTGTAAGAGCAGGAGGGGTGGCTGCCACACTGGGAGGGGGCTGAGGTCTGGCTCTTCCCTCCAGCACCCCGCCAGCTTCACCGGGGCTGTGCACATGAGCTTTTCTGGCAGCCAGGCCTGGGAGTGGGTTTGTGGTCGGGTTGTCCCTTTGCTGGTCTGCCCTTAGGGACTCTGGCAAGTTTTAAACTCACATCTCTGAAACAAACCAGTCCTGGGAGCAGTCGTTCCTCAGCAGAGGGGAGGTGGTTCCGTGCCTGAGACTGTTCTCATGTCGGCTTGCATCCGATGTGTCTCAGGCTTCCTTCTTTTCTGAGTGGTGGTGGCAACAGCTGAGAAGAGCTGCAATTCTCTGCCGAATTTAAACCTTATCCTACAGAAAGGAGCGCTGTATTTACTCCTGTTGTGTAGATAACCAGCCTCATATTTTTAGCCTGTCAGACCTCGACAGCATCTCATTTTGCTGCTTAAAGGAGTCAAACCAAACGAGCACAAACCTCCTGAGGCATCGGCGTTTCACGTAACGTCCGTACAGCTGCGCCACGCAGTTAGACTGTTCTACGAGCAGGTGGCTGGTCTTGAATCCCCCCAGCACGCTGGGTTTTGCAGCTAACCTGAGGCGCCAGGAGGGTGCTTGCAAGGCAGAACGCACAAGGCTGTCGCCTTAGAAGCAAAGAGAGAATTTGCAAGCGAAGCATCAGCAGCCCTGGATGCAAATAAAACGTTGTGCGTGGTGGGTTGCAGGGCTGGAACCGTGTTCTGGAAGTTGTGTAACTGTTTGCAGGGTCAGGGCCCAGTGACACGGAAAGTTTCTGCAAGTGCTGAAGCTGTACAAACATTTTGTTCCCTTCCCTTTTGTTCCCCCCACATGAAGAGAGGAGCGTATATTTAAGTGCTTGGGGGATGTGTGGGGACCTACTCCGCTGGGTCTGTCAGTTTATCTTTTCCTTTCCACCCTCACTCTGGCAGATGACCCCGTGTGAAATCAAGTTTGCTGTGCACGTGGAGTCGGTGCTGAACCACGTGCCGCAGCCCGAGTACAGGCAGCTCCTGGTAGAAGCCATCCTCGTCCTCACCTTCCTGTCTGACATCGAGGTGAACAGCATCGGGGGCATCATCCACGTGGATCGCATTGTGCACATGGCCAACGACCTCTTCCTGCAGGAGCTGGTGAGTCCAGAGAGCAGCGGGGGGACGCCTTCGCCTTTGGAGTCAATGCATCCTGTTCCTTTATTTGTGTGTGTGTGTGTGTGTGTGTGTGTGTGTGGTGAATTTGATTTCTTTCCTTATGTATTTCCTTACAAAGGGAGATCAAGTTGTCTCAGTATCTTCTGGAAGTACGTTTGGAAAACTGATGTAAGAATTGTGGGAGATGTAATGGGGGCAAAATCCTAGCAGCTAACAGGCTCTGAAGGAAGTGGGTGGGTTGAAGAGAAGTTTTGCTTTCCCGGAACACTGCACGAGCTGCTCTGAGAGTGAGCGTCCCGTCCTCCATCGCTAGGAGAAGCCGTGTGGGTGTAACCACCGGAGACAGAGCAGCTCAGAGACCACGCTGTGTGCGTGCAGAGACCAAACCCGTGCCCAGGGTAAGGCATGAGACCAAACCCGTGCCCAGGTTAGCTGCATGCAGCTCCACCTGATCACAGGAGTGTTGAGAACGCGGAGTGTGAGGCATTTGAATTATCAGTGTTTGAGTAATCCAAAAAAAAAGACAACATTGGTGAAGCTAGGTGTTCCTTGTTTGCTTGGGCTCCTCCAACCAAACGGTGTGTGTCCTGTAGCAATCCCAGTGAAGGTTTCAATGAGGGAAGGGAGGATTGCTTTCAGTGTTCAGCACAAATGCAAAATCTTTTTTTTTTTTTTCCCCCAATAAAGAAGCATAAACACTTAACTTTCCCCACTTCTTTTCCTTGTATCTTTTCAGAAATCCTATGGAGCGACTGGTGGCGTCTTGGAGAAGGACGTAGCCACGGGGGTTTGCCACTTCTTTTATGACAGTGCTCCAAGCGGGGCTTATGGGACCATGACATACCTGACAAAAGCCATAATTATTTATTTACAGGATTTCCTGCCTAGCACGGGCTGTGTGATGCAGTAAGCCGTGTCTCACGAGGGAGAAAAGGCTGGGGAGCTTTTTCCTCCCCGCTTTGCTGCCACAAGCTGCTTGTTTGCTGCATGTGTGTGTGCCATCCAGTACCGCAGCAGCGCCCACAAGTCCCCGTGCTGTGCCAGGTGCACCCCTGCCTGCGGGGGCCGGGCGGGTGGAATAGGGCCTGGTTTGAAGGGAGGGCGTGAGGAAGGACAAACAATGAGGCTTATTCTGCCCAAAGGGCGTAAGTGTAATTTGTCTTAAATTAGCAAGAATTACGCAGTTCTGCCAAGGGGGAAACAGATCGCTCTGTGGAGATCAAAAGGCGTAATAAAATGAGGGAGCTGAACCTCGGGCACGGAGTCTCCAAAATAAGGGAAATGATGGAACTCATTAATTTTTTCTCTTGCTGTCTGTAAATGCACGTCGTCGTGAATCACTAATGCACGGCGTGAAACATCCAGGGAAATGTAACCCAGAGGAATTGGGATAACTGGAAATAAGCAGGTGGTATTTTTAATGCAGGGTTGCCTTGATTCTCATCTCATTTGCACCCGGTCAGTGCAGGGCTGGCACTGCTAGAGACAGATGTCCTGCACTATCCACTAATTGGAGATGAGGCAGCTGGGGTTTGCTGTGGTGAGGGGTTTGGTTTAGTACAGGTACCTGAACCACCTGGACGAGAGGGGGGCAATAAAGCCCCGCCTGCCTCGCCGGGTGCCAGCACCAGGGAAGTGGAGCTGCAGGTGGCAGAGCCACCCCGGGGCTGCTGCTGCCACGTCTGGGCTCTTGCTCAGGAGAGCAAAGGTAGAGAGGGGTTAAGGGAGGGTTCAGGTAGGACTGGCACACGTGGATGTGGAAATCATTTTATTGGCGTGGTGCCTGTTTTCGTGGGATTTTGCTTTTGTTTTTCCTCAAAATTTTTCATCTGTATTGTGAGAGGTGACTTATCTCATTTCTCAGTGAGTGAATCCTTTGGTTTAAACAGGTGAGTGCGACAGTGCAGAGCGTGAGCACACCACAGCCCATGTGAACTGTTTGTGTTTGGTTTCATACGAAACGTCAGCAATACTCGTTGTTTTTGCTTGCCTTGGTGAATCTTAGATTGTGGAAGATGCAAGGTTATTTTCCCTCAGACTCTTGATTTTTATTTTACCTACAGTGTCATCTAAAACCACTTTTGTTCTGTAAATAGAGAGAAGCTCATCATAGGGTTGGTTTTACGTGCAGCTGTGCTGAAGACTAAAACAAGGGTTTGAACCTACAGCACAACATAGCCCTTAACTCACTTTTCTGGGGGTAGCAGTGAGTGTCTTTTTGATTTCAAATCCCTGCTGTGACCTCAGTTACTGCCCATGGTGATGGTGGTGGTTGTCAGTTAGGGAGTGCAGGCGCTGGCAGTGTATTTAGATGATGGTGCCTTGAGGAGTTTATCTTGCTGGTGGTGAACAGTGGGATGCTGAAACACAGCAATGAGGGAAAACTCATCTTACTTCCAGGTCAGGCACAGGTGCTGCTCTGCTGAGCTCCTGTGCAGCAGGCAGGAGGGTTTCAGCTGGAGAGGCACATTTAGTGCAAACCCAGTTAAGCAAATAAGCTTCTGCACAGCACACCCCTCTCCCAGCTTTGCAGAGGATCCCCCTGGGTGTTTGTTAGGCAGCTGTTACAAAACCAAGGCAGTGCTGCTGGTGAGGTGTGCTCCCAGCTGGAAGCTGTCAGCTCTGCCACTAATTGGCAGTGACAGGGCTTGGCCTCAGGCTTCCCAGGGGACTGAGAAGAGGATGACGTGGCCATATTCATGGCCCTGCAACCTCATTTACAGAGGGAAGGCGAAGGTAGGCTGACATGTGTGAGGGCTTCCAGTTCCTGGCGTGGGTCCCCCAGGCCCTGCTCTTGCAGCTGGCGGTGTGATGGCTGGGGCACCTGCGGGGCCAGCTGGGGCTGCAGCCTGCTCAGTGGCCTGGCACACCCTGCACAACAGTAGGTTAAAAAAAAATGAGGGGTGGGAGTTGTGGAAGGAGAGCTTGATCTCCATCAGTTGGGATCCAGGTAGAAGCAGTGGGACTGTCTCCCACTCACAGTTTTGGGCTCCAGTGGCTTATTCCTGGTACTGGGTGCTTTGCAGTTCTCCCCTCTTGTGTCCTCCCCTCCTGCTGGAGGCGAGGGGGGCTCCGGGCTGCCTGCAGCAGCTGCCAGGCTGTGCTTTAGGCGCGATGACTCAGCTCCTCTCTTGCTGCAGCACTGCATCCCTAAAAGCCTCTTTTCAGCATATGCGAAAAGTGCTGCATTGCACTCAGCATCCCCTCTCCTGAGGGGTTCCCTCAAGTCGAGCATCCTTCGTCCTTCAGCTTCATGCCAGAGGGGGCAGCCAAGCTGCGGGGCCTCCGCAGCGTTCCCCAGCTCCCGCAGTGCTGCACACCCCGGTTTTGTCCTATCTTTGTCCTATCTTTATCTCTTTATAGGAGGGGAGCAAAGGGGGCTCCAGCGCTGTGTGGTCCCATAGCGCTGTGGTGCTTTGCTTTGTGGCCACAGCGAGGGAACTGAGGGCTGCTGGGCAGCATGGGAAGTGTACTGTAAATGTTGTTTTCTCTGACTGATAGTTACCTCAGGCAATAGAAGTGGGTGTGCAAGTTCATTCTTTCATCTGTAAATTTTCTAAATACTTGTGGAAAACTATCTATCTTTTGTGTTTATTTTATTAAGATTTAGGAATGACAGCAGTACCTTAAGCCTTGTCTGCTACTTTAATGATAAATAGGAAAGGTGATGCTGCTGCTTTTTTTTATATATATATATATACTTTCAAAACTGTTACTAAATAAAAACCACCTACTTACCTCATCTTCAGTGTTAAATTTCAAGACTGGCTAGGCTGGTACCTGTTCCTGCCTGGAAAGCACTTTGTGTACGCTGTCTTCGGTAAGGATGAATTAGGTAACGCTCTTTCATTTAAGAGCTCCTGATGCAGCTGCACTTCCTGTCGGCTCATCGCTTTCAGCGTGTCATGTGCAAGTGAACCGGGTGCTGCAAGGGGAACAGTGGCTCGCAGGCTTGGGACAGGATGATGGGAGACAAGGGACACTGGGCTCTTCCATCTTGCTGCTTTCCATAAAGTTAACTTCAGAATTTATCAGTTTGCTTGGTGAAGAACTTATGGTCAACTGTATGCAAGATTAATTAGGTTCAGGAGTATCAAAATTTATTACCTTTGTGTTCTTAACTGATCTCCTTGTTTTAAAGAAATCCAGTCCAACTTCGGGTAAAATTGTTGTACTCTGTTGTGTGTGGGATACAAAAGTACAGGCAGAAATACACCACAGACTTACTCACACATTACTTTGAAAGCTAAAGCTTTATTTTGTGATATGTCCTATGTCATGTTACCATGCTTTGGGCTTAGCCTTCAGAAAGGTGCTGAGCTGGGACTGCTTCTTAGCCCCAAATCCCAGCGACTGCAGGCAGAAGGACTCAGGGGTAAGAATGAGAAGTGTAAACACCTTTCCTTCAGGCTGGGTCTGTAAACTTCCAAGAGGAAAGCGAGTGACCTGGAACGCTTTAATTTTGTTGCATCATGCAAAGAGCAAGATTAAATGCAGAACTGCCTATTCTAGTGAGGTGGTTCTTCCCTGTATTCCTCCCCGTAGTGGATGGTCTACACAAAGCCTCTGCTGTTCCTGTTCTGTCCCCAGGGAGAGACCGATCTGTTCCTTGTGGCCATCAGTGCCATTTCTCAGCCGTGTCTAAGAACTGCTGAGAGAAACGCGCCAAAGTGTCTCTTCCTGTGGGGCTGCCCCTGGTGGTGTTCACAGACCAGGTTGGTGGAGGAGGCGACACCCAGGGTGAGCACAGATTCCAAGGTACTGATGTGGCAGTGACACAGCAGTGCTGTGCGTGGCGGGTTTTCATCTCTCCTGGTCTCGTTCCTCCCCAGGGGCTAAGTACAGGCTTACACAGTGAGCACAACGCTGAGCATTTATTGTGTGTCAGTCTGGAAACTGGTCTCCCAGGCTCCTTGTGACTATGGCAGGCAGGAAGGTGAGCTCCCGTGACAGCCCTCAACAACTTCCACCCTTCCACTAGGCTGGCTTTTCCTCTAACTTGTGAACCACGTGAAAGGCCTCTAAAAGCTCACTGAAGTCAATGTAGTTATCTTTGTTGTAGTCTATGGTCTGGACTAACTTGTCAATGGATGCATCATACGATTGAATTCCCAGGTGAGAACTGAAGGTCTTCCAGATCTTGCGGAACTCATCAGGAGAAATCAGACCTGGAGGAGACAGAGGGCAGGTTGCTTTTTCCAGTGCTTTTCTCCTTTCTACGTAAACACACGCACAAAAACTCCTCCACCGCAAGAAAGTTATCTGCCCATCTTGTGGGTTTTGTGGTCTCGGGGCTCTTGTGGGTTTGTGATTTTGTGACTGAGGTACAGTTCTGCTGCTGGCAATGATCTGGCGCTTTCAACAGCAGAGTTAAGAAAGCAGTACCTACTCAGAGAGTGGAAGGGAGAAAAAGCCCCCAGAGCGACGCCAGTACTGGAAACAGAGGGTGTGAGGATTTCTTCTCGAGTTAGGCTTACCCTTATATGGGTACAGCATGACTGCTTAAATTAGCTTTCACTAACTTGGAAAAATGACATCACCTCTGGTTCCTCTCTGTATAGAAGCCGTAAAGAAGAAACGCAGTGGGGAAAGATAACTGTTAGAGGCTTCGTAGGGCAGGCACCGTGAAGTTACGAGCCTTACCTGACTGGTCTTCATCGATGATGTTAAAGATCACCTGCAGGTCTCTCCTGTATTTGCACAGCGTCTCGACCAAAGCTGGCTGAACCTGGTTTTGAAATGATACGCAGGAAACCATTCAGACCTTGGGTTTGAGTTAGCTTTACCCACAGAATGTGTACTATCTAAATCTGTTTTCCCAGTTCAACTTGTCCAATGTTAGGAAAAAATCTTGATGCTTGAGTTCAAAGGAGTGGTACTTGATGTCTTGCCCCGAATCAGCTACAGCCAGTCACTTTCAGATGGGGTGGTGGTGAAGGAGCCCTTCACACCTCCGACCTTCAGTAATTCTTTGTGGAAAAATCGATAATGTAGGAAAAATGCTGTTGTCATACGCTCCTATGAAACTTTCATTATCCATACGTGAATGGGTCCTGCTGCTTAGAAAAATGCTGTCGGGAGCTGAGTACCAACCCACTGTGCAGTCACACAGTAACAACTGGACTCTGCAGGAGAGACCTCAGCGATCATTAAACATCTGAAAGCCCATCTCCAACGGCAACTTCATCATACAGGTGCCAGAACTGGCTCTGAGCACATCTGAAAAAGCGAATCTCAAAGAGTGCCCTGGGTAGGATTTGTTGCACAGCTCCTCAGCTGCCTTATCTAAATGCCCTTGAGAGTCAATGGCAAGTACAAGGCAGTTCTAGCATGTGATTCATCCAGCCTATTTTAAGAACCTACCTTCGCAGGGAACGATGATTCGTGCCCTAGAAGTGCTTATTTATCTCCCTCCAGTGACTCTAAAAGGAAGCTAGGTAACTAGTTCTGATGTAGATCTCTGCTGATTGGCCAAACCGCTGTCTTGTGCCTCAGGCTGCACCAAAAGCTGCTCCTCCAAGATTTGCAGGGAGGCGTTTTCCTCCTTACCTCTTGTGTAGGGTGGGCTGTGTCCATGTAGTAAAAACATGACATGTAGTCAACTTTTCCATCTGGGTCCGTCTTCACTAACCGAGCCTTCAGCGTCCTCCAGGGCAGGTTGAGTTGTAGGACAGACTCCATCGCTGCTGCCCAGTCGCTGACAGACATCCTGCCTGCCGGAAGGGGTCAGATCACGGTTACAGGCAGTGGTGACCCAGCACAACTCAGACATCAGCACGCCTTCTGACATTCTTTACAACACTGACAAAACAAACATGTTCTCCTAACCATGGTAAAAAAAACAACAACAACAACAATCCCTTGCAACAGTGAGCAGCGAGGTCAGCCTAGGCCTTTCCGCAGGTCCCTTCCCACTGCAACAATTTTGCCATTCTTTTATGATGGTCAGAATGCTTTAACACCTTCTGAGAAAAACAAATTATGCTATGAAGAGCACTTCAGATTTGAGCTGAGCTGCAACAATAGAGATGTTATGTGACTGAAAAGCCAACAAGATAAAAATATCTTCATCAGTTGTTCAACAGCCAGAGAAGCAGTATGATCACCCTGTTGGTTGTCCTTAGGGGCTCAGATGACAAACTAGTCAGGTGAGAAGCCATCAGGAGGAAAAGTATTGTTGCTAGCAGTTGTATTTTTGCTCCAAGTCAACAATGACTTTTTACTGCATAAAAGGCTCCACCTATCAACTTACCACCGGGTTTTCTTCAGCTGATGAGTGAATGTGTCCCCTCTAGTGGACTAGCCGCTCAGCTTCACGCAGACAGCTCCCAGACTCAGGAGGCAGTTCTCCCTCCCATGAAACCCCAGTTCCCTGGCCAACATCTTCTGAAGATGCTTCTAAGGGAAGGTGGTGCTATGTTTGAGCTCCCTGAGCCAGACCTGCCAGCCCAAACTTTGCCCAGCAGCAAACGCTGTTTCTTTCTTTGCTCATGTGTTTCAGTTTGGTTGTTATTCCTACTTAAAGCTCCCCAAGTTGTTTTCGAGGGCTGGGCACCCGCTAACACACATCCTGCCCTGGTCGGAGAGAACACACGACCGCCCAGGCTCTGCCTCCCACCAGCCTTACAGGGGCAGGCAGGACCCTCTGCCCCCATGCATGTGTGGAGGGGCATTGTTTTCCTCATGGTGGCAAGTGGACAGAGCAGTGATGTTACCTGTGTTGTTGCTGTCGTACTTTGCAAAAGCCTCAGTGAGTATACGCTTGTGAGCAAAAATCTTCTCTCGTAAGGCTTGTAAAGCAGAATCTTCAATTGTTTTTACCCTAGGATGAAAAAAATGCAAAGCAGGTCATTAAAGGATTTTCATCCTCCAGCAATTTATGCTTTTCAGCATTCATTATCAAATGCTTCTGTTCTTTAACATGCAGCATTGTCAGGTCATCCTAAAAGACAACACTGGGGAAAAACAAAACAAAGCCCTAGAAGAATAATCTGAACTTAAGAGATAATCAAGTTTATGCAGGTAATTCTAAGCTGCTTTGCTTCAGTAAATCTGACCACAGTGCTAGACATGGCAAAGCTGTAACGATAAACTTTTTGGACTCTGTTCCTAACAGGATTTGTCCAGATTAACACTGCAGCCTTAAAGCAGACCTGACAGACAGGCTCAGGCTCCTTAGGCATCCCTGACAATTGTCTGTTCTTAGCACCTACTACTTGTAATCGCCTTTGGGAGTTTCTCAGAAAACTTAAGAGAGTATTTGGAGTACTTAAAGCACATTTTTGTCTTCTGTGTTAATTTTTAAATTGGAAAACAGAAAAACAAGAAAAATAGATTATGAGATTGATGTGAACGTGCTGAAGGAACGGAGCCGATGAAGGAGCTGCATCGGGTTGGGGATTAGGAAAAGGTTCTTCACCAGAGGGTGCTGGGCATGGAACAGGCTCCCCGGGGCAGCGGCCACAGCCCCAAGCTGCTGGAGTTCAAGGAGTGTTTGGACAATGCTCTCAGACACGGTTTGATTTTGGGTGGTCCTGTGTGGAGCCAGGGATTGGACTTGATGATCCTTGTGGGTCCCTTCCAACTCAGGATATTCTCTAGTTCTATGACTCTATCCAATTACCAGGAAGCTGCACATTTGTGGTAGGTGCTCACACTCAATGTACACACAATGCATCTTTACCTTTCCCAGTTTTTCTTCTTGTCTGTGCTCTTGCAGACTTGGTACTGCACAAAATGAGGAATCAGATCAGGGTTCAGTCGGATGTATGCTCCTCGGTTGCTCCCCTCTTTGTAATAGTTAGAGGCAGAAAATATAGTGACAACCTGCTCATAGCAAAAAGAGAATTTGGGTTGGCTAAAACAACTCTTCTTGAGACTGATTTCTAAAACTCATCTTAGAAAAACCTGCAGGTTGCAAAATGAAGTGTGTATGTGTAAAACCAGAAAGCAGTACTGACGACATTCACCAAATCGCTTGCACTTTTCAAGTCAGAACCCCAGGCCTGTGCTTTTGGCTCGCCACAGCTTAGAGGACAGTGTGATAGCACACCATGGCAGATACATCTTTCTGAGATAGAGCTGGTTTTCAGGATTCTTGCTGGCCTCCCAGTACGGCATGTCAGCAAGCAGGGCCAGAAGAGAAACGATTAAGTTAAAAAGCTTCTAGAGCCTGGGAGCATCTCTGCGCTGCATTTACACGTAACTGTCCTCAGGGATTTTGTTGATGTTCATTTGTTTTCACATGAGTAGTAAGCCAGTCCCCACTCCCTGAAGCTGTGGAAACTTCTGTGTTTGTCAGAACTCCATAATTTGTTCTAACATCTATTTATTTAGCGCACAATTCTCTCAAACTCATTTTGAAGAAGTCACTCATTTTCTTAATTAACTTCGCTGACAAATCTGCTGTGAATGTGCTTGCGAAATTCACAGGAGATTTCTCCTTTCCACAGCAACACCTTACCTTCCCGTCATGAGTGAGGTCGTAGCCGTTCGGCTTAAATTCGTGAGACCTGATCAGCATCTTCAGATCATACTTTTCAAACAGCTGGGCAGTGGTGTCAGGGCCGAAATAACAACCTCCTCCTCGACGCTTGTTTGGAACACAGCCATTTTGTTTTTTTGGATCACTCCAGAGAATGTCCATGACCTGGAAAGAGCAAACTCAAGCAAGGACGGGTAGTGGGTGGGGACTGACAGGCTATGGATGTCTGAACTAGCGGCCACAGCAAACGCCCCACGGTACAGGGAGAAAACACACCTGAGCTAACAAGGTTTTCTTCCTTCCTTTCAGCGGTGCACTCCTTTGAGCTGGAACTTTTGCTCTACTTTAATTACAAAACATACCTAGAGTTTGTGTTAACCTTTTCAGATGCAGTACCTTCTCAGAAATGTATCTCCTTTCACAGCTGAAGTTTCCAGATCCTGGTAAATGCACCAGGAATGGCACTTGGGCAAAGAGAGCAGAAGCCCCTTATGCATGCAGGAGGCACTTCCTATTTCCCAGCACCTGACAGCCACCTGTGTCAGTAGCTTTACCTGAACTAAACTCTGCAATATCTGTTCTAAACATGGCAAGGTTGCCTTCAGCTTTATTGTCTTTGGTTAGCTTGTATTTCAAAATAAGATTTCACTTGTCAGCATTTTAGTAGGGTTGAGACATGAGGATGAATTCTCAAGGTTGAAATGTAATAATTTTAGCCTGTAGCAAACATTGGGCAAAAAGTTTCTGTTCAAATCTCCCTGGAAAAGGTTTACAGAGACACATTCTACTTCCCACTTGCTGAGGAGCGTCCAATTTGAGGGTTGCTACTGCCCATTATGTTAGTTTCTAGGTCAGATGTGTATCTTAGGAAATCACATTTTCAGAGAGAGATTTGCTCCTCTAGAGGCAAAAGAAAGCTGTCTACTCCTTGACTCATGGATGTCTGAAGGGAAGATCAGAAAAACAAACATATACACAACTCAATTTTGAGCTTCTAAACTGCTTTGCAATTTAAGCTTTCCGAATTGTCACAATTTATTAAATTCCAGCATGACAAGCATTCCACGTTGCCTCTACTAGTCAAGAGGAAACTAACAGCCAGAGGACAAAACCTTCCTGCTCTGAGTAATCAGCCTGTAGGCCTCAAGGGCTGGGCTTTTTTGGACACTATCAGCATTCAGTTGCCAAAACCATGGCCAAAAAAAGGTGCACACTATCACAATTGATTGCCAAATCTCACCTATTTAAATCAACAACTACGTGTGTACCAACAGATCTACCACATGAGGGCATGCAAACACATCTCATACAGAGCGGTTTCTGCCTCCCAACAGCTGAGAGCAGAAACCGCTGTGTAAATTGTACTTTCGAGGCATGAAATCACAAGCCTTTGTTACCAGGCCTACAAAAAGCATCTAAGTAAGGAATAGCTGGCTAGGGTACTCCCTGGAGCAATGGGTTTCTTAATCAGAGACAGGCCTCCCAGTCCCAGACGTGCCCTCTGAAAAGAGCCCCTGCCGCTGTCGTGCTGGGGACGCGGTATCGGCCTGTCTTTGGTTTCACCTACTTGTTGCCACTCCTGCTGGGTGAGCTCTGGATGCGATCTCTGGTGGGAAAGCTCAGGGGAGCCTGATGAGGAGATGCCTTGTGTGTTCCCTGCCACATTCTGGTTAGCAGCGTGTTGAGTGTTGAGTGTGCCTGCTGCAGTTGCCACCTTCACTTGGTTCCGTCTGTCTGTCCTTGCCTTTGGTATGTGCATCAAAGTTTTCAACTTAAAAGACAAACAAACACAAAACATTGGAAGAGTTACCAGAACATAAAGATGATCCATTCCCTTTTCCCATACTCAAGTCTTCAACCTTCATAATATCCTGAACACTCAAGTTTGGTAGAGGCTGCTGGCATTTGGCACCTGCAGCCATCGTGCCTTACATCTGTCAGACACCAGCCTCTTTGGAAGTGCTCTCACATCCCTGTCTTGGGACACTGCCCATTCCAAGCCACACCCAGTCACAAGGTCTCACCCTACAGCAAGGGCAGCACCTGGGCTCAGGGCAGATAACAAAGAGCCCAGCTTTGGTGGAAACGAGAATACACATGCATATTGTACTGAGGATCAAACTGCACCCACTGCTGCTCCCATACAGCAGCATGCTGCTAGGTTAATCTGGCTGAAATCCATGGAGTATCAGGAGGACAGCTGTAAAGTTCATAAAGTATTACATCTCAGTCCCTTCACTGTTAAATACATTTAACCTCCTCCAATACATATGGGCATCTGCTTTTTTGGAGCTGTGTGCTGTGGCTCCATGAAGGCCCATTCATGCAGACTCCTCCAGGGAGTATCTTTTCGTCTCTTTTGGTATTTCCTCTTATTATCTCATTTCAGAATGCTATCAAAAACATTCAACTATTTAACAAAGAAAAAGACTAAAGCAAAAAATTATTCCCTGGTGCACTGACCAGTATTTGCAGGCCTGTCGGCTGCCATCTGTACCAATTAAAAAACATCAATTGGCCTTGAGTGATGCTGCCCTAAGCTGTGGCCCCTGCATGTCTCATTTGCAATGCTCTCCCCTGGCAGCACTTTTGACCTGGCAATTCTGCACTTCACAGACAGACAACACATCCAACACATCCAGCCCAGCCTGGGTGGACGAATGGGGAGAGCTTGTCCCACAGCTGAGACACCTGCATCCATAGTTAGGCACCCAAATTCAGTGTACAGAGGTATATTTGAGGCAGCCTACACTCAGATTCATTGTCCTTTTTCATATCTTTAAGAAATAAATGGAGCTACTCTCTATTCACCAATAAAATACTTTTTTCTGTGCTAGAAATTGTGAGAGTGAGACTCCACAGGCACAAGAGCCGAGGAACACAATTCAGCTGGCTGGAGCCAGGAACTGGACTTGATAATCCTTGTGGGTCCCTTCCATCTCAGGCAATTCTATGGTTCTACAAATCTATGAACTGCCCAAATACCAGTATCTTGTGCCATCTGGGATGCTCTGCCATGCCTGTGAGTTAGCATGAGGTGCACAGATACAAACCAGAGATCAGTGGAAGAGACCTGTGAAGAAGACTTTCTCCAGAGGTAGACAGAGGCCATTGGGAATCCCCTGGGGCGTGCTTCCATGAACAGCACTGAAGACCTATGTCTGAGCAGCGGCAAGGCCTGGATCGCCACCAGATCTCCTGAATCTACATTGAGCATAAGGAGTCTAAGCACCCAGCTTACAAGCAGACATCTTGATTTAGTTGTGTAAATCTTCCAGACCAAATCCATTTTCCACTGATTTGAAAAAACTGCATTTGCTCATCATTCTGGAATAAACACCGTATGCCTCTGCCTTCTAAATGCATGAAAAGCAGCTGTTCCTGCTTCCTCAAGGCCAGGTCCTGTTGCCTGCTCTGGCTGGAAAGGCTCTCCCACGTGCTGCCACAGGAGCACTGCAGGGCAGAGAGCTTCCTACACGGAGCAGATGGCAGCCACACAGCCCCAGGACAGCAGGCGGTGCTAAAACATGCGGCTACATTGCTTTCTGAAGTGTTTAGAAACGCCTGAGAATTAAGAATTTTTTGTACTCTCTGGCTCATGTGTCAACCATCACTGCAGGACGGAGGTATCTGAAGTGTTTTTAAACAGATCCACGTCGCTTTACAGCAGCCAAACGATTAGCTCCCAACACCTACCGAAACCTCCCTTTCTAAACACTGATTTTGAAGAAAAACAAGATTCTTCTTTCCTTAGGAAGTAGCCATTTCCTTTCCTCACGCAATCAACATCATCTTAGCATTTGTACTGCTACATTATTTGAAGAAAATAGAAGTACTCCCACACAATTATGATCTCTTACCTTATTTCTCTCAAGTAAGTTCAGGGAATTCAAATCTGTGGTGTCTGAAATTCCTCCATGTACGATAAGCACTTTGTTATTGATGACAGTGCCAAGGGGAAGCCAGCTGAAGAGGTCTTGCAGATGATACAAAATTGCCCTCGCATGGACCTGCAAAAGGTACTCTTAGATCAGATCACATCTGGGGCCAATTCTGTTGCTTCTAAACTCTAGATTTTGCTGAGGTGTCTGCAACCATCTGTATGAACAGTTCCACCCAGGGGACACCTCAAATTGCAACACCAACCTATAGGATCTGAAATTTATTCTAAGAGCCACTCAGCTGTCTCGTCAGCATTTCATTTTTTTTTTTCATTTTTACCTCTTCTTGTGCTCCTGAGCGGCCTCACTAATGTTATTTATTTCATCCCACGGACCACAAAAGGCTAACAGTTAAAAACTGCTTTGCCAGTTATTCCACTGAAAATCCAAAATAATTGTAACTACATTGGAAAGTCACTCTGTATTACACCTGAACTGGTTGGAAGTCTCATTGTTCAGAGAGGTTTCATTTTACATGTGCAGGACTAAAAGAAAAGCCAGGGAAAATAGGAAGAATCTTACCTTATACTTCTCCAAAACTTCACTAGTGAAGCCGTATCTGAAAATAGGACAGCATCATGAACTGGGTTTCAGTATGCCCCTACTGCATGGTTTTCTGTACAATGGTGATTGCCAGAAAATCGCCGTCCCTCTTTTTCTCCTGCCATTTCTGTCTCACCTCAGTTTAACAGAGCTTTCTCCTGGTTTGTCTCAAGAATTGAGTTAAACTGATTTCTTAGGATCGGGAACAAAATCCAGACCCATAATCTCTAAGCAGCCCATTTCCCACCTAAATGAAATAGCTTCATGGTTATACCTTTTAGATATCAAACTGACATTGGGTAGCATTTCCCACAAAACCTCCACAGACAGCATCATCCATCATGTCTCTTTTTCCCCCCAAGGGACAAGGAGTCTAATAAATACCTCATTCTTTTAACACCAAAGCGTTCTTACTGCAGGGGGCATTTTCACAACACCCTAATTCTCAGCTTTCAAATTTAGCAGCGTGCAACACTGCTAATTAAAATGTCTGTGCTAAAAGAGCAATACATTCTGTGTGTAGGCACAAAATGACAGAAGGGGTACAAGAGGCTGCCCGCCAGCCAGTTCCCCGACTCACTCATGGGAGCAGCTTGGCATTGGAACCAGGACCAAGGAGTTCTCTGCACGTTTGGGAGATGATTTTATCTACACATCATGCTTTTGCCACAAGGTCATTGCCTTGGCAGTGCTGCACAGCTGAGCACAAGTGTCTGTATTAGAAAACAGGGTCTCAGCTGCTCCTGAAAGGGAGCAGACTGCCACCACCTGTGGAAAAAGCCAATGATTTAACTAAAATATAATCCTTCTATCCATTCCCTTCCCCCAGCTCTGGCGCTCTGGAGGCTCCAGTGAACCTGCTGACTTCAATGGACTGTGATTAAGTCAGAGACAAGAAATGACTCATGTCCAAGCGTCTGTGCATAACAAGGATGTTCTTTGTTCCTCCTCATGCATCTTGAAGATGCAAAGCTCCACCTAAATACCCAATGAAACCCTATTTCTGTTTTAGAGATCAGATGTGGGCACAGTAATGACTGTGCATGCCATTCCCTCCCATCCCCTAAAACCTACTTCAGGTTTATGATGTAGTCTTCATGGTTTCCTCTATTCAAGTGTAAATCATTGGGGTAGATGAGAAGAAATGCAAACAGGAGTATAAGTATTTCCATAGAATTTCGCCCTCTGTCAACAAAATCACCATTGAAGACATAAGGGTTGTTTTCTGAGGGCAGACCATTCTGCAGCAGGAAACAAAAACAAAGATGTTTAGAGACTGCTATGCTATCGCAATAAAGGAAATATCATTTCAAATGAGATTGCCTCGCTAGAAAACCTGCAATCAATAAATCAGTCAATCAATAAATCTTGCATAATACAGAACTTTAAACACAGCTTCTATTTCCACTGCTCAGAGCAGAAATCTCCGTATCAGACAGCCTGTATGAGCCATCAGAGAACAGATGACCTCGCTAATTGTTCTTATGATGCAGTCTCTAACCCTTTCCTATACCTATTAAATTCAATTGAAAGGGACAACTAAGAACATTATTATTGTAATCAAATATGCTTTTCTGCTATAATGCAACTGCTGCCAGGAAATTACGCTTTTGCAAATAGTGGGGAGTCATTCATTTTGAATGGACAACAGGAACTCCATGAAAAATTATCCTCTGATACAAATCTGAACATCCTTATGCTTCCTCACATGGCAAGGAATCAGATATTTACATTGCTTGCAGCCTCTGCATCCAGAACTCCTAAGGAATGCTACAGTCCTCCACATCTTAATACAGAACTCCAAAGAACCTTTTTTCCAGTTGCTTTAACCCTGAAAGCACTCCTTGACTTCTCATTGCTGCACTGTGCCCAAGGTGTTGATGACATACCGGAAAGCCTGCAAACTGGGGAGACCACCATGTACAGGTATTTTTTATCTTATATTTTTCTGAAGACGCAGAGCAATGCTTTACTGTGAATGGTGACAAATGAAAAGCTACTATTGCGAACTGTGCTGCAAGACTATCGATCTGTCAATAGGTGCCATCAGCTTACAGAAAGCACAGCAGCAACTACATCATTTCCAGCCATGAGTATTGGAAGTATTTTTCATTTTTGACTTGCCAGGAGAAGGAAGCCTTTGCTTTCAGAATTGTGCACAAGAACAATCAATAGAACATCCACAAAATCACATTGTGGCAACAGAAGCCACTCTTACAAGGACTGCAAAGCTTCCCGAGTAGGGCTGCTGCCCCAGCACCCAGCATAGCCTACGGTGCTGGGGCATTCCAGGTACACTGCTCACAGACTCACAGAATGGCTTGGGTTGGGAGGGACCCCAAGGATCATCACTGCAGGGTGCAGGCTGCGTCAGCAACTCACTGAATGTTTGGTTTGAATCCATTAGGAAATATCTTTTCTGTCCCTATCAGTGTCCTGTGCTGCCATGGAGATGGTTGGTACGCCATTACTTAATCCTGGTCTCTTGCTTCCCAAGCCCGACTGTTGTAAATACAATTTGCTAGGTTTCTGCCTCAGCCTGCCCCCAGCTCTCTGCAAGCTGACATAGAAGAGGTGCAGGGTTTGCTCCATGCTAATAAGAGCAGTGATTTCCCTGACTCTGCTTCTGCAGCGGGTTGTAGGGGTTTTGAAACAGAAGGGACAGGCTACAGGAGTGGCACTGAGAAGACAGGCTCTGCAGCAGCTCATGCACAGATGGGTTGCTTGAAACTTTGCTTTAAGCCCACAGGCAGTATGCACACAGCCACTCTTCCCAGAAAGAGAGACGTGTTGATGCTGGCCAGACTCTGCCAAGCCTCTAAGCAAAAGTGTGCCCACAGCTCATGGTTTTAAAGGAGAGTTCATTTGAACTTCCAGCTTCGATGCGACAGGGCAGTTCTGTTCCACGCCCATGCAAAGTTTTTATTTCCTTTTCCACGGTTACAACCAATAATAAGAACAATATTAGATTAAAGGCTGTTGCAGCCTCTGAGATGAGGGAGAGGTGAACAAGGCCCTCTAGTGATTAGCAGCTTGCTGCTGGGCATCCTTACCGTATCTGCTGGGTTAGTGATTAATTAAGTTCTGTTTGTGGCTCACATTCTCTACAGCTCCAGGCTATTTCTATCCATAGCAGCCATTCACAAATCCAGCTTAGCAATACATGATTTATAACTGAAGTGTTTCAAGGAATTCCAGGAAATGCTGCAGTCTGACAGTGATGAATGCAGGGACTGAACGGACTTTACAAATTGGCGATGGAGAAGGAAGGTAACGCTCTGAGCCTCCCCCTCACTGGGTTTAAGCATTATGGGCACCGTTGCACCCAGCACAGTCCCGATGAGCCGCAGCCTGCTAATTGCAATGTGCCACAGAGGCTGGTCCTGGCCCTGCGACAAGAGGCTGTTGTGCAGGGCCCCTCTCAGGGCTGCACGCCACCTGCAGAGCCCCTCAGCTGGGTTTGCTGCTGGGCTGAAGCACCTGTTCAGAAGAGGCCAAAAACTCCGTGCTGTGCCGTTCACTGCTCAATACCCGAGCGGCTCTATCACGTGCTATCTACGTTCCCAGCTGCTTTGAAACTACAGGGCATCTGCCCATTGCATGCAGACTGGTGGGAGAAGGCCCTTGAAACCCACCAGAGAAAAGTGGGGTGAGCACTGCTCCCCAGGGCCGGGAGAGGCTGGCTCTGGACTCGCTGTGGTCAGCGCTTGGTCCTCACTCACACATTTTTCTTCATTATTTGGAGATCATTAGAGCAATTATCTCCAAAATAGCTCTTTTTCACCACCCAGGTCTGGTTTGTGAAACCAACCTGAATCATACTCTGATTCTGTTTCAATATCCAGTTCCAAAAAGGAAGATTGCCTAATTAAAATAACAGCTACAAGACTACAAGCCAAGGACTGGCTATGTGTAATTGGTTAATAAGAAAAGCAGAGGCCTGAAGAGGCCTGATTATGTTTCAGCAGGCTTCAGGTATGCGGTTGGACAAAACCACCAAGCTTCCAGCCAGCCAACATCAGATAAAGTGTGACAACGCTGGAAGCAGAGGGGAATTACATCATTTAAACACCTGGTTTAGCTCGTGTCGGTCTCCATCCAGTGCAGATGAACGTGTAAGGATCAGACACAAACTCTTTCCTCCGGAAAACTCAAGTCAGAGAGACTATCTGCTAAATGAAAGGTGGTGATTCATGCTAAAGATAAATGGGAAACTAAATATAGGAAACCTCCCGCATCTTCGGTTAAATACACAATTGCGGAAAAGATAGCCTGGAGCTTATTTTTTTTCACGTCAGTAAAATAGAGCTATGCTTTTTAACTTGAGAAGTGAGCAGCTGTTCAAGGATATGAATAGGATACCCAAGGTACTTCCATTTTGTGCAGGCCATGTCATTATTCTCAAGATTTCAAATGCTTTTAAGCAAAAAGCACCTCCTTTTTTTTTTCGTTTGTTTCCTATAAAAAAACAATAATGAAAAACAAAAAATGGAAGGGTCCGAGAAAGCCTCTGCACCTCTTTATTGAGGACCGGAATTGTTCACAGCGTAGTGTCACCTCAGGAACTGTTAGCTCCGGAGATTAGACCTCAGTCAGCACAGAACTGAAAAAGTGAGCCAGACATGCAAGATGTGGCAAGGAACCCTCCTAAATTCACACTCTAGCTCAGCATTTAGAAGTACATAAATCTCCTGGATCTCCTCTTCTACAGCAAGCAGGAAGATAAGGAGAAGGAAAAGCTATGACAAAGGCACTTTCCAAGTTGTTCCATAGTTTGTATGTGTGTGTGGTAACACGTGGACAGTTCTAACAGCAATAAAAACTATCAGACACGAAGACATATCCTTGAAGTGAAAATGCTACATCACAGACTGCCCACTTACCTTGTAGAATATCAGTAAAAGATCATCCAGATTTCCATGCAAGTCTCCTACAGGAAACAAAACCAAATATATATACATACATATATATATATATATATATATATATATATGTATTTGATCACAAAGTAGGGAAAAACTGAAATTATGAAACTGGAATTATATGAGTTAGTCCTAAGATGTTTTTTCTCATATTTTCTGTAGTAATCTGCATTTTTCTTAATGATTTGCCCTGCATTAGTGTTATACCAGCTTCATTTTAAGGTACATGCTGAAGTTGCTTAGTAAAACTTAGCAAGTAAATACCTAAAAGAATATGCAATTGTCTTGCATAATGTCTCTGTCCTCCCTAGCTGGATCTGAAGATCAGCTCTGTCACCAAGGTAAAAAGGTTCGCTCAGGGAAATGGAAGTAAGATGAGCAAACACATTATCAACTGAAACAGATTAGTACTTCAGAAATAGGATAGACTTCTAAATACTAATAGGTTTGAACTTACTAAGTACTCCACCATACAGAGCACAGTCGAGCATCAGTCTGGTTTAGGCCGAGGCTTTGGTTACGACAGACAGGATCTGATGGAGGAAGTGGCAGTGATGCCTCAGCGCTAAGGCCACAGGAATGGCAAGTTGTCTCTTCCTGAGGTTTACTTCAGAACAGGCGAGGGGACCTCACCCTAGGACGGCAGACCCCTGCCACATTACTCTCCCCGGAACCAAACTCCCCCACGTGTGACTCACCACCCAGCCATCACATGACAGCGGGCTTTCTCCACCAGTGATTAAGAAAAGACAGAAGGGACATTTCTAACCATGCCCATGCCTTCAATAAAATCATTACTGAGTAAACTATCATGATGATGGCTTTTTCTCAGCAGCAAGAATCGCAGCCAGTGATCACAGTACTCAGTGGCATTTCAGAAATGGAAGTGCAGGAATATTTAAGCTGCACTGCAGTGTCAGCTGAATTAATACTGACTCATTCAGAAACTTTTAACAAGAGGAAAGAGGAGGAGAGAGATTTTCTTAAAATATACCTGGTGTGACTCAGAAACCCTTTTTTTTTTTTTTTTTTGGTGGTTTTACTTTGTTCCCATTTCTGCATTTGTTTAAAAAAAAATTAAAAAAGGCAATTCTCACATCACTATCCAACCACTTAGAATATCACTTTTTTGCCCAAAGTAGTTATCTTCTCTGGCACCTTACCACAGATTGTTATCTCCTTGGCATAGGAAACTGAAACATGGGTGAGATTTGGCTTCTCCTTGAGAACCCTCCTGGTTTCGTATATCAGCTGCAGTACATAGCGGGCATGAAGCAGCTATGGGAAAACGGAAAGATGCAGAGAGAACGGGAAGATGTTTTAGGAAGAGCAGGATGTCTGTCTGCTTTATTAGTACTAAGCACTCCAAATCATTGCATAAGGTCATCTGTTGAACATAACTAAAAAAATAAATAAACAAAGGATCTACTTCCAAACAAAAACAAAGAGAACAACAACAAAAAAAAAAGACTCAAAAAATCCCCACCCAGAGGCCATAAATGATATTTCATCAAATTGCACAAAACAAAGAGAAAGAATCTCCAGCGAAGGTTTCCTTGTTAGAAGTTACCTTCCTGCTCATGGTGAAGATGTTAGAGAATGAAACACTCAAGCTTCAAAGCTCGCTTGTGTCAGAAGGGATGTAGCTCCCAGCTCCTGCAGTAGTGCTCATCTGATCTTTGCTAGTGTTTGATTGGTCAGTGATTTTTAAAACATTTCACTTAAATGGGCTATAGACTGACTTTTCAAGATCAATGTTTTTGAAACAAACAAACAAAAAAGGCCAATTACGTATAATCATTTCCTTACTAAAATGCCAACTGCAGCAAGGTGAAGTCAGGGTGGGCTCACTTATCATGTGCTTTCTATTGTGCTACTTGTAAGATCAACCTCCACTGAAAATTATGGGACAAAATAAAGCATTATTCAGTAAATTGAAAGCAAAGATAGACTGTTATCCCTTATACAGCATACCGTTAAGCACAAATGATCCCAAGATCAAAGAAAGCTGAGTCATGTAAAGCAGCACCAGGCAGAGCCTGTGAGATCTGTGCTAGCACATCAGCTGTGCTTTATATTCACCCTCTCCAGTATGGTGAGGTCCCATGCACTGGAATAAGGTGATTAATCCCTGCAGCTCAAACCCTCTTTAAAACATGGAGGGGGAAAATCAAAAGAGGACCTTTGGGCATCCTCTGTACTCCTGCATCCTCACTGACCCCCTGCCTCACAGCTGCAGGGGGCTCCCATCGCACGTTCATTGCAATCTCTGCGCCAGAAGAGGAGATGCCCACCAACTCCTGCCCCTCCTCAGCTCTGGTGCTGGTGGTCCCACAGCCACGCACTGGATCAAACTCAGAGACTGAGAAGTTCTTTGCCTTTTGTCAGGTTAGCTCCTGGACAGACTAGATTCCTACAACAGCTCGCCATGTACCCGTATGATCACTGGGGGTTAGCAGGAAAGGGCAGTAGGATGGAAGGAAGGCAGAAATGTCTCTTTGGGCACCAGCTCAGCCCTATGTTGGATTCAACTGACTGGGGAGCTACAATTGAGCAGACGTGTAAAACAAGTCAAACAAACAAACAAACGGTAGTTGCAAGGTACCTCTCCATTCTTGAAGGCATTAAGAAGAGCGTTAGCATGTGCAAGAGTAAGGGGAAACGAGAGTCGTGGTCCGCGGTAGGTGAATGGAACTTTGATCTTTTCATAGTCAGCTACATGTGAGTCTGCACCAGGAGCAACACAGGAGGTGGAGGAAGCAGGAGCAACTGCAACAAGAGGGAAGAGACACAGGAATGTAGGCGCTCCAGCAGTCCCCACAGAGCTGCAGCAGCATGACCAGAACTGATGAACAAAGCAGTGCTCTCCTCGCCGCAGGACCAGAGGGGCCAGCTCCTGCCTTGTACAGTGGTGCAGCTCCAAGTCTCCCCACACTGATCCACAGTACTAAACAAAAATAGAAACAAACACCAACAAACAAAACTGGCAAAAACACCGTCCCAGTAGCCAGCAGGTGTGGTCAGGACGCAAAGTACTTTGCACTGAAGTTGTGGAGCAATCTGCTCTGTTAGCTAATGAGAATACAACCTGCCACTGACTTTCTTCTCCTTCCCCCACAGAGCAAGGAGATTCAAAAGCCATCACCGACCACTCAGTGACCATCTGTTTACAGTTCCAGATTACACTGTTAAATACAGGCTTTAAAGAGTTGCTTTCATTGCTTTTATTTTCCACATAAAAATTCTAGGCTAACCACCAGCAGCTCACTGAATATTTAAAAAGCCTGCAGCTAAATAGTGTTTCTTCACAGCAGACTGCAAAGCCCTGCTTTCTGATACAACAAGGATGCAACGCCAGCTCTTGGTTGGCTGCCATAAAACCACTGGAAGATGTAAACAGAAGCAGCAGCTTCTTATTTTCCTGAACATGGAGAAAGCAGGAGCACTGCTCACTGCTTCAGAATAGTATGTATTTTCTTAGCACACTCTTGATACTTAACTGGGTTAACAACTGATTTCAGTGTCTGCTCTTCGGAGACTGTCTTTACCATCAATTATTGTAACAGACAGTCCAAGCCCTAAAGGACAGTGTTGTGGACGCTGCTGTTGCAGAGCTGCTTGCATGACAGGATTGTTGGAAACACTGTTTGCTGGGCTGCTGGTTAATTTTCTGTAACCCTGATTAGATGTAACTGGAAATAAGGATGTATTATTTATTGCTGGAGGAACATCTATGGCTGTGACAGCAGCCCAAATCCACATATGGTCTTGTAAATTATGAGATTCATATTAAAGAAATAAGTAGATAAAAAGCATACTTTTTATCAGCTCTGCCTTTAAAAAACCTGGTATTTATCAGCTGCTCTGCTGTGGGCTGATCAGCATACTCTGTGTACAGCCCTGCAAACAGGTGCAGGCATCAGGTAACAGCAAGGTGCATAGGGCCCACTGTTTCCACCAGGTACAGTCTGATTTGCAGTCTTCCACCAGAGTCAGAGGTTGAGTTTTGTCTGGCCAGATGCCAGAATGCCTGACCCCGCAGATCCCCCCAGTGACCAGCCCTGCACGGTGGCACCAAGCCTGCTCTGGCTCTAGCAGCACCATCTCCACACAGCACCTCTCCATGCCATGCCCTCTGTAGGGCTGCTGCAGACCATGGAGAGTTCCTCAGAGCACCCCAATTCCCCTTCACTTGCCAGTTCTGGCCAGAGGCTCTCCTCACCTGCTTCCTCCAGAGCCAGCCGCCTTCCCAGCATCCCCAGCCATGCAGACACCTGCCCACACTGCTCCGTCTCTCCTGGCCTGCCCACAGCAGGCGGCCCTTCCATCCCCTGTGAGCACAGACCCACCTTCCTCACCGCCTCTGCTCCCTGCTGGCAAGTGCCCAGGCTGGGAAACACGATCTTGTTCCCTGCGGAGCATAACTCTGCAAAGTATACCGTTTTCCACTTCTGGATAAGGAATCAAAAGCCAGTCATGGTCATTAGCATAAGAGTGCTCTTACAGATCCTCAGGCAGTCTTTGAGCTTGATTGCAAGGCTCCTTCCTGCATAGGATACCTATCTGGGAGCAGTCAGTACCTCTTCCCATAACAGATGTCCCAGTGCAGCCTGGGAATTAGCATGTGCTGGCTGCAAGCAGCCCAGCTCGCCCTAGCCCCATGCAGGACTCATTCTGACTCAGCACCCATCCAGCCAAAGCTGTCTGGGCTCTTTCAGTCCATACTGAATGACCAGGGCAAGAGCTCTAGGTGTGCTGAGTTCACACAACTGCCCTAAGACCAGGTAACAGCCTCTGCATCCCTCCACTGACCATGGGGACACCTTGCTCTGTGTGCTGACACTGGCTCCTGAGGGCAGTGAGCCCAGCCCTTGCTGCTAGCAGCCCCCTCAGCAGCCCAGCTCTGTGCAGGACAGCGGCCATACTCCACAGTAAACTAACACAAAGGCCCAGGGAGCAGCTCTGGCTCCTGAGAAGTGCTCAGACACTGATCCACCAGACATTGGGTTAACAGCAGCTGGACCTGGAGCCCAAGAAGAGGATGAAGGTTTCTGTGGGGCCCCAAGCGTCTGTTCCTTCACCCTGTTCGTGGTGCGGTAAGCTGCAAGCCGTGGCTTACTCCCCACTGCAAGAATTGCTCTGTGCAAAAAGCTTGGAACAGTTTGCAGTTACGTAAGGGAGGCACAGTGGGGAGCAAAGCTGCAGACAGCAAGACTGGTTTGGTTCCCTCGGGAAGGAGGGCTCTTAGAAGCGGTGTTCTTGCCCAGCGGAAGGCACCAGGCAGGGGTGCCTCGAAATCCCAGTCCCATCTCTTTGCCCGGGACACATCTGCAGCCTTCTTACCCTCAGTGTGCCCACAAGAGTGAATAAATAAGTCACCTTTTGCTGAAAAAGCAGTTTTGTTTGTCTGAATAGACATCTCTCCATTGAGAGGTTGAGTAGGCATGCAGGTTTTTAACTTTCAATGGATGGAGAGAAGTGTGGGGTGGCAAAGGTTTTAATTCTTGCTTTCTGCATACCCTTGGAAAATAGCCCATAATCACAGACAGAACAAGAACAATACACACAGCTATGTAATATCCCAGTCACAACTCTTAACTGCACTGACATCTTAAACAGGATGAGAGGATGATAAAAGCCTCAGAGTATAACATAAACAACCACATCAAAAGCACTACTGTGCTAATGAGATGGTGACTGCTTTCCTTCTCTGAAAAACAAACAAACAAACAAAAAACAGAACACATTCAGAACAAGCAGATAAAAGTGGCAAGATGAAGAGGGGAGACTGAGAGCTTAATAATGTAAGGAAATCAGGGATCACAAAATCCTCAGGCAGCTTTCTCACCATCACATGCTGCGAAGAACAGGCAACCTGCGCTCTGGTAACAACATTAGATACTAAGTTCTTGGAGAAGGCTCTTGAACAACATTCTATCACCTTAATTTAAGTGACCACGCATTGGCTAAAAAAAGAAAATAAAAATCAGAGCGCATTGTGGGTTTTAGAAATGCTTGCGAATAGCAAAGCCAATTTGAAGCCTCTCTCCTTGTTAGGTTTACAGTCACCGTGGCTCAAATATTAAGACCACAGTATAACAGAAACGGAAGCAGTTCATTAAACAATCTCTCTGTTCGGCACAGATTTTGCTTAAATCTCTAGGGCTGGCACAGGAACTGCAAAGGTCACTCAGAGGAGCAGGCAAGCAAGAGCCTGAAGCAAGGGATGCGCACAGCCAGTAGTTGGACAAACTCAACCGCAAACCACACAACACAAGCTCAACATGCAATTTCTCATTTAACTTGTCAGAAAAATCCAATGCGTAGAAGGCCCCGGGCTGTCTCTCTATTAAACATGTATCTTACAAAATCTTTCTGTATCTTTTAGGGTTCTGGTATTTGTAATGCAGTATATTTATTAGATAGGGACAAGAACAAACAAACTACCACCAACAAACCAAGACAAAAATAAAAGTATTTGGAGCAGATATCAAGCCTTAGCAACTTCAGATGAAACAGATGAAAGTTCTTATGCAAACAAGACAAAGAGGAGCTTTCCATAAAACGTGCTTTATCATGTGGGTCAGCCTTAACCACCTACACAACTGCCAATATCTGCAAGGCCAAAGAACAGGTCAGCCATGCAGTGGTGGCAACAGCCAGCCCACGCACACGGCACAGTGCACCATGTCCTGAGCACCAGAAGTCACTGGAGGCACCTAAAGCTGTGTTAGTTCCTTCTGCCAACAGCCATAGTTAAAACATGGATAAATCATATCTACAACTAGCAGTTGTAAAATTCCCTTTTACTATGATAACAAAATAGAGATTAACACTATTGTACCAAATCTCAGACCTAGCACTAAAATGTTCTTACTCGCCCAGGTAAAAAAGCTGAACAGAGGTGCACTGTCAGCACACAGAAGACGTAGATGAAGTGAGCAGCATTTGATTTTCTTCAAGTTTGCTACCTTCTTCCCAGGAAGTTAAATTATTATGTGCACAACAAAGTGGTAACGGAAAAAAAAAATTCAAAGAAAGGACAACTGTATCATCAGTCTTGGCTGTGCAGCAAGGTTCAAATATAATTCTTTTTCTGCAGAACACATAGAGGCACTCTAAAGCATTTAAGAGAGAAAAACTGCAATTTCCAGCAGTTGTCATTAGAACACTGAACCCCTCACGGTTTTGGTGGTGGCTTTAGTCTGCTATCAAAGTGTCTTGTGCAAATTTTAGTTGGAGTAATCTGTGGCTGGACCAGATGAAGGAGAAACAATATTGTCTTGTAATTCAGTGGGAAGGAGTCAACACTTAACAGCATCAAATTCTTATTGCAATATTCGGTAAAGGAAATCTCAGCCCCAGCATGTGCCACTGACTCTAATATCACATTAAAAATTAACTTTTCTCCCATAAGGTTTTCAAACAGAATCCCCATATTACTTTGACTTTTATCCTTACCTTCATTAGGATGAACATAGTGCTCCAGCATGAATCTGAAAAAGCTGGACAGCTGAACAAGGGAAAGAACAAACATGCACTGATCAGGTTAGGGGATCCAACAAGCATTAACATTCTGTTTTCTCAGTCAAATATTAGCAAATTCCCCTTCAGAGGGATCTAAGACACTTCTGTATGTTCCCACACCATCACCTCTAAACTAGGAGGTTGGCAGTGTTGAATGCATATAAAATTCCAGGGCTACATCATGCTGCTGACATTTTGGATGTAATTCATCTTGCCCACCATCCAGACTATTTGTCTAGGCTTCCTTTATAGTCAATAGTAAGAAACAGCTACGATTCACCTAACTCACTTTATACTGAAGCTAGACTTGCCATGAAGCCCTATACATTCCTAATTCCCAGAACTGACAGGGAAGCATGGGCTGATGTGCTGAGATACTGACATCTATATTTCTCTACTGCACGTATCTTGCCTAACTGAGTCACTAAAAGATCACCCACACAATGCCACATAGTCCTTGGCTAACCGAGCCCTTCTACAGGATCTAACATCGATGTTGTTGTATGGGCAGAATGCTGTCTTACTGCTTATGTAGTTTTATATGTATATACACACAAATATGCACAACTTAACTAGCTCATGTGTGATGTGGGGGTTTCATTATGCAGGACACAGCTTTGCAGGAGAAACAACCTCATATCCAGTTTGTTTGTGCAACTTCAGTGCTCTGGGCTTAACATAGCTGCTTGTACAGGAAGAATTGAAGACTACAAACCTGTGCTTGCTCTTGTTCATCAGCATATTCGATTGACTGAAAGATAATGAGAGCATAGCGACGACTGATCTCTAGCTTGGCCCTTCTACAGCGGTACCATCTCTGGATTAAGATAACAGCATTGATGGCTGTAAAAAGAAAAAACAATAGATCACACATAATTCTTTCTTGACTGGTTTCTTATCTCTTGCCCGTACCTCTTTACCTGTACTCTCAACAGGATGCCAGTAAATAAGTGGACAAGGCTAGAAGCATCACGCCTCTGTCTCCAGTCCTGCAGCTAACGCCTCATTTCAGGGAGTTTCGCAGGGTACTTGGCCCCAAATATCTCAGCATAAGCCAGAAAAGTCTGTATGTTTCTGATCTCAGGGGAACAAGTTAAAGTGGCTGCAGGGCAATGCTACTGAAGGAGCAAGGACCAAAGGAATACACCAATCTGAGCTCCTGATGCTCAAAGAACCACTGCTTGTTTCTGAGTAGCCAGGCAGAGGATCAGGAAAAGCAGGGGAACAAAACCAAAATGTTCTCCAGAAATTCCAGGGTTTGATACAATCATCACTGCAAATTTGTGGAAGAAAAAAAGAGGAAAGTAAAAACAACACTAACATCCTACCTATGCTGGTACTTCACTACAGTTGCTAAAATAAACAGTTGATGCTAAAACCAAACCAAAGCAACAAATAACAGCCAACAATTCATACCAATGCTTTTTCTTTTTCCTGTAAAGAAAAGCTTTGCGCTAGAGGAACAATGGTTTACAGTCATCAATTATTCCAGCTGATCACAAATACCAGGGATTATGAGACTAGGAAGAGTAGCATCCCCTGAGTGGGAGTGATTTTTTCTTAAACTGACAGTTATACAAGTAAAGAAAAAAAACTCTGCGGAGGTGTGACTCTATTACTCGTAATACATATAACATTAGGGAAGCTTTTTGTTTTGTTTTTTTTTTTTTTAAATAAAAATGCTTACAGGTGCCATGTTGTTTCCTTATTTTACCATTATCAACTATGTGGTACAGTTGAAGTGGTAAAGTTTTCTATTCCAGACAAAGCCAAGATCAGTAAGGACTTCCAATCCTGAAGAAATCTCATCCCTCCTAAAGAATCCTCCGGCACAAAGGAAGTACAATCCTTATATAACTAAGAGCGTATATATAGGAGGATGCTCCAGGATCTCATTTCCTGACTCCCCCCACCACAGACCTGATAGTAAGGCTGTCATCAGCTCTTCTGTTTAGAAGAGTACACAAGGGGCAGAGTAGAGCCACCAGCACAGAAACTAATTTCTAGCATCAGTCATTACAATCCCCATTGAAGCTCATCTGGGTTGCTTAATGGTCTGGCCCTGGGCACTTAACGTGGCACAATTCCACAGGTATCACATAAGGCAGACATACATTGACAACTGTGGTTAATGCTGCAAATCCANCACAATCTCTCCCTCCCCCCCCCCCCCCCCCCTTTTTTTTTTTAATTGTACACATTACAGCACTGTTACTGTAAGGACTAATTCAAAACATGATTTTCACACTAGGCTACAAAGTGTCTGTAAGATAAATTACCATTTGCGGAAGGTCTCTACACCAGCAGTACCTCTTAAATTCATGTTATTAATGCATTAGAGGGATGTACAGCTTCAGACTGCAGATATAATGACAGTTCTGCATAATTTGACTACTGCTGAAGAGCTACCACCCAGCACCTGGAGAGGGCAAGACATTATGAAACAAGCACACAAAATGACAAGACAGTTTTGTGATAGCAGAGCCTGGCTCCACAACATGTAGTGATGGTTGTAGGCTGAGAAAGGTGTTCAGCTCCTCATGGCTTCCCCAGGCTTTTGCCTCCTCAGAAGTATTCTCAAATACTCATCCTCATGGCCTTGCAAGGTCTGTACGTGCATGGCATGTAAAACCAAAGAGGAAGGATCCCTTCCCAGACATGGGTAGGTCTGGGACTCCAGCCCCGAAGCACCTTCCTTTCCTACCAGGGCTGTTCAGTGTAACAATCTCTTAAGACTATGCACAGTGCCATGTACCACAGCTCCTATGCTGTTTTAACATCAAACCTTTAACAGGAACACAAGAAGTCAGAACAAGGGTCTCTGAGCCAACCCTGGACCCCTCTTGGCTCTGCAAAGCCGTGGTATGCTCAAAACTGGGGTGTGCTATACTGAAAAGCAGGGAGACAATACATCAATGTTATAATTGAATTTTTATGCAGTTACTACTTGCAATCCTCTTCCAGTGCTATGGAGAGAACTTCTGACACAGAGATGATGGCAGCACTCACCTTTGTCATTATATTTCACTTCACTGTAATCCACAGAAGCAGTGCACCCCATGCTGTTAAAGGTGTGCTCCATTAATGGTTTCAATTACTGCTGATAGGAAGCATGTGCCTCTCATCTGTCAGCACTACGTGCATCACCTGTGCTGTTCCTTCAGCCAGGAGGAGGGCTCCTGTGCTCCTCATGCCACTGCTAAGAGGAGGGGAGGAAAAGAAAAGCACTTAACAACAGAATGTAAAATCACCACTTGCACTAAAGACAGATGAACTCAGAAATAAATACATCTTGCTCTCTACAAGTTAGCTGAAAGTTAACGTGCACCACTGATTTCTGATTTCGTAATCTGAAGCAAACCTATTTAAATCTAAAGCCTTGTCCCTCACTACTAGGGACAAGGGAGGCATGTTACTCTTCGTTCTTGTGATTTGAAAATTGGAGTTGTAGAATATTAAGGATTTGAAATTACATCTGATACTACTGCTAAAACAACAACAAAAAAACCCAGAGAAAACACAAAAAATAACCATCCCTCCTAACGCTCTGTTAATTTGAAAAGGTGCTCTATCATCCCATTTATCACTTTATCCCTCAGTGTCCTAATGCTGATTATCAGCATGTCTGCAGGGGGGAGAAAATTTTCTCGTAAACATTAGATGAACAGAAATCCCCACCATAGATTTATACACAATAAAATCATAACCACCAACAACTTCACAAGGAGAAACAATGCCATAGAAAATTGCTTCATAATCAGATTTCATTTAAATAAAGCATCAAGTTTTCTGTTGCATTTCTACAGAAACAATCTAAATTAAAAAACTGGCTTCATTAAATAAATGAACAGAACACATTTTGTAAAGTGGCTTTTTGGGTTTAACTCCTGGCACTTTCTCACCCCCTCGCTAAATGTAATCATTCACTAATGCAATATACTTCCAAATCAACAAGTTCAAAAGAACAACATTCCCCTGAAATACAGAATGGATTAATTTCTAGGTAATTAAAAAAGTCACTGATGATCTCAGAGAGACTGAATTTTGGTTCAGCTGAAGATTTCTTACGTGATCACAGCGACTTCTCTGTCTCCTGGGGTATATGTTTCTCTGCAGTAATTCTAACACATCCAAATTACTGCATTTATTCTTTTGTTTCCTTGATACTCATTCTCTTTTAACTGAGTTTTAAAACAAAGTAGTAGTTCATCAGCACAAAATGAATGCTTAACTACTATTCTTTTGCTTCAGCTTGATTAGCAAAAGGACGATAAGGGACAGGAAAACTTAAATGCACAACTACTCTGTTTTCTGTTTCAATAGTTAGAATGAACTTATTGCTGTGAGACTACGTCCAGCCTTTATGTACTTATGTATTTATTAATTAATCACATTACATTTATATCCCACAAATATGTAGAGTTGTGGGAATATTTTCAGCATCCCACAACACATGGGTGTCCTACACTTGAGCTAGGTTTGCAACCTTCTAGGTCAATACTTACTTCAGTAAAGAAGGACTTGAGGGTTTTTTTTCTCCCCACAATGGAATATGCTTTTCTTTCCTCTGAAGGAAAATTGAAATCCAAAAAAGTCCTGCTACACAAACTTTGAGCCAAACAATGCTTTAGATACCATCAAATACAGCACTGATACTGCTAATAGCTCAGCTTTCCTCTCCAGACAATTGTTATTGTTCTGAATACTATCTCCTTAGATGCCCTCTTAAGAGAATCAAGAGTCCTCATGAGTCCGTCTCAAACCAGCCAGTCATGACTTGCACTGAGATCTGAAGGCTAGGACCAAGTATAAGCCTTCTTCCAGCATGACCACCTCCCTTAAGGGGCAGGGCAGCATGTCTCCAGCAACCAGGCAACATGTGCCCCAAACAGAACCTTCACTGCCTCCCAGGGCTCTGCACACACCATGGCAAACAGTGGGCCACCCCAAGCCAGGGGCCTCTGAAGGATGATTACATCCCACTTGGGCTTTTCTCCCAGTCATCCCCACTCTTCCCTCTACCTACCTCTAAATTTGACTTCTAGCACAATTTTGAGCAAACAAATAAAAAGAGAGAGGCTGGAATAGACATTTTATGCTAAAAGTAGTAAATGAAGCCTGAAATATACACTCAAAGCTTGGAGGAAAGCTTACATGGTATCATCAAATCTCTTGAAAATGCCAAATCTGGCCATCAAAAAGCTAATCCAGGGGAATCATCACCTTCAGCCGCAAATGTCTGCAACCTAAAGCAGACAGAGCTAACATTCAAACTACTACGTTGTTTCTACGTGGCTTCTCATAACCCACATCTCCAGGCCCCAGCGCAATCACACTGACTGAAGACTTCAGCAAGCACAGTCTCCACCCAGACCCAATGAATTCACTGTCTGCTGTTCTGGTCTCACCAAAGGACCACAAACAATGGGAACAACCCATTGTGGAAAAAGCCAGCATCCCCCCCAAACAAGGGCTCTTCTTTGCCCTTAACTGAGCTGCTCTCTTTCCCCCAGGTACATCAGTTCAAGCCAGCTCTGTTCCCTGCCAAACCCTGACTTCCTGAGCAAACTCATAGAAAAATAACAAGCAAAGACCACAAAGGCCTTCCACAGGTAAGAAAGTGGAAAAACAAGAATTAGAAACATCAGAACAATTTCTGTGAGCTATTTACAATGCAATGTTGCAATGCATGGTGAACAATCATTTGCCATTACAAAAGACCCCCAACTGTTTACAGTTGGGCTTTTCTCAAGGCATCAGAAAAGGCATCATAGATACTATGTAGATGGATGAGAATTTGGGACATCATGCTGTGTTAGCATTCTGGATATTGTGCCACCGATTTACCTTTACGAGAGACTGTCACATTCACTAAAAAGCAGGCAATAATTCAGCATCTATAAGCCACCAATCCATTCCATTTGTAGGTACATGTCCAAGAAATTGCTACATTTCCCTCAGTTCAGCAAAAAGGCAATTTTGTGATGGACAGGCACTGAATATATAGCCCTTCCGCTGAAGCGAAATAAAATGTTGCTCCAACCATGCCAACAGACATGCACTAAGCTAAACAGAAGTGGCACATCCTGCTCTTTTTCTGGATAGAAGTCACTGAAAGCTGAACTGCAGAAAGCATTCAGAAATGTGGGTTTCAGAACCTGAGCTGTCGAGAGCCTGATTTGCAGAGATGATGAACCAGCAGCATTTGATCCAGATGTAATAGGTGCTGCCCAGAATCAAATAAGCCTTCAGTTTATCAGTGACATACAACCAGGCTGCCTCAAAAATAATGGAAATCTTGTAAAGGTTTATAGCGGACTTCTAACGAAACCAAACTGCAGGGCCTTTGGGCAGAGAGCCATCCTTTGAAGCCCAGCTCATCTCTTAAGTTTAGATGAGCCACGCTATTGCAGACAAGTGTAAGCTAGGCCAAGCTTGTGGTTATGGAGGCCACACGAATGAGAGCATCTGGGCTTTTATCCTCTCAGTTTCACTTGTTTCTTATATTTGATAAAGAATGAGAGAGTCCTCTCTTTATTTTTGTTCGGATGAAATTTTCATAGTTATGCTATTTCTTCTACAAGATGTTTCAATAGCTTTCTCCAGCAATGTGCCTCCTTTCCCCACTCCCTCTCTGTCGCAACCATAGTTATCATCTCCTCCCATACCACGTGTTAGAATATACATGTGGCTGGAGGGGTAGTGACAGTTTTCTCCATAAAGATCAGATGGGTGCTTCCAATGCCAGGGGCTTTGCTTTGATGTCTTCTTGCTACTAATATTCAAATTTTCTGCAACTCACAGGCTTCAGAGTGGTTTTCCTTTGGAAACGGGGACTGCAGTGCTGAGAAATGTAAAACATCGGTTTGTGATGGATTCTCCTCTATGCATTGCTGCAAGAATGAAGGAGGAAAGAGCAAAATACCCCAGAAAAGAGAACCTCATCCATTAAATTACAACTTTCAGGTTAGTAAGTGTAGAGGGACAGATCATTAAAACTGCCTTATTGCCAGAGTTGGGGTTGTCAAGGTTTAAGGATCTAGAGATGATTTAATGATTTCATTAGCTAAAAGACTCACTCTGCAAAAAGTGGGATGAAGCTGCCAGAGTCAACTAACAGAGTGAAAGAGAACCTGGCTGTGGACTACCAGAGCAATAATTTTGTAAATCAGTGCTGAATTTGGTCTACCAAGGGGTGATACAGGAAGATGACACATAGGCAAAGCGGTGTGCTTAGTCTCTGTTATTTTACATCCATGGCACAAACTGACGTTTCTATTAAGTGAAAGAAAGAAATGAGAAAGCCTTCCTGTTTCAGTATGCTTGTTTCAAATATGTAGCAGAGAAAAATCTTTAGTCTGCAAAGAGATGCAAGGCTAAGCTCTACAGAGAACTGCTGGAATCTCTTCTGGCAGTGGCCGCTGATAGATCTCAGTGTTTGGGCCAGGAATCAATATGGAATGGATGTAGAAACACTGGGAAGCCAGCAAAGCCTCACTGAAAGAGAAGAGGATGAAGACATACCAGCTCATTAAGGAGGACTAAAGTTCCTGAGCCCAAAAATGTACTGCAAAAGTCAGTAAACACAAGATCTGAAAACGCGTGAACATGCAGAGATTGTTCAATCACTCAGTTCAGGAACTGCAGGCAAATCCCAAAACAATCTGTAGGCGAACGATGGGAGAAAGTTAGTTCATGTAACCTACAGTCAGTAAAGGATGCATTTACACAAAATATTTGCACTTTTTTTTGTAGAAAATAAACAAAGCAAGCAGTCTCAGGTTTTGCACAGAAAGACTGTGGGGAGAATGTTTCAATAAAGGGAGGTGGAAAATACAAGCACACAAATTGGGTGCAGATCACCCTTAAGTATAAAAGAAGCTGTCATCCCACTTTTCAGAAATGCTGCACACCTCAAGAGAGAGAATCCTTTAAGAAGAGAGGAGAAAATTCAAAATCCTGAAGCCAAATTAGTTCTAGTAAATGGGCCCAACAGGCATGTAAAAATCAACAACAGTTGTCGTTTCTTATCCTAGAGGAAAAGGGAAATCTGAATTCTAAACTGTCCTGCAGATAATGAGAAGAAGCTTAATGACATCCCATGACGCTCCTTCTCCTTGTTTGAAGGGGAAAATGGACTAAAAAGTAAAGCTCTGGAATAAATGTGATGAAATTTGAGCCAATTTACAAATGAAATTTTTGCTTCAGATTATATTTATATTGGTTTTAATGAAGCTTAAGTTAAACATCAGAAAAAATTTCAAGACTAGCATCATATAAAGCCTTTTTCCTAAAGCAAAAAATCCATGAACTATAAAAGTCTTAAAGCTGTTTGATCTCACCTGTATTCAGAAGTTCTGGATAACTGATCCAGTCAGGCTCAAATTTGATAGCTTGAAGCACACTGATTTTTCTCAGAGCAAAATCATTCACTCTTCTGTCATTTACTACGCAGATCTAGGACACAGGCAATTTGCTCTTTAAAAGCGAACTAAGAAAAAAACATATATACCTGACTTGAAGAAATTACCTGTTTTTTCTTTCTGCTTCAGCAGTACAGAGACATTTTTCCCCACAAGAGCACCTTTAGAAGCTTCCTTTTAAATATGCACCTGCAGAACAGCTGCTCCAATCCTCCCTAGGGCTCTGGAGCTCACAATGCACTTGCTCTCCACTTTTGGATGGTGCAGCTTCCTGAGAGGAAATTTCTTGAGCCTCCCTCCTCAGAAGCAGCCAATGCCATTTTCATCATTCAGCTTGATGGGAAAGCTTTTGGCTGCAGCCCTCCAGCTGCGCTGCTTGCATGCTGTTGGAGGTCTGTTTTGTCACCGTGCCTCCTTTAGCTCAGGCAGAGAAAGGGACGGGCTGAAGTTAAGGGCTTTGCATCTGAAGTCACATGGTCTCTCTCCAGAGGAATGGCCTTTCCGCTGGGATGAGGCAATGATTTGCATTTTAGCAGGTCCAGCACACAGGGAATAAACACACATACCGACTGCCCAGGTATCTGGTTACCTGATGTGACTGGCATGGTAATGAAAGTCCCTAATGCAAGAAGTACTGCCAGCTGACTGTCACAAGGCACTGCATCCGTATGTTGGGGTATGGATGCCCTTCATGCACACATTCTCCCCATGAATGTCTAACAAGTTCAGGGAACTCAGCTCATGGCTCAGCTCATCCCTTCCCTGTGTAACTGCTGGAAAGGGGTCAGATAAGCTGAGAAGTTTAGCAAGTGTGGCTGCCCTGTGTGGTCAGGAAGCTGTGCCACCATGCACTTTGAAATCAAACCCTGATCCCTGGCTGCAGGGCCTGCACCTCCAACCTACCTCCTCGCCTGGCTGCCCATGGGCTCCCCATCACCTCACAGGTGCCAGGAAAGGCAGAGCCATAAGGCCCAGGGCTCTCAGTCATATGGTCTGACTCAGTCATATGTTCTGATATTTGGGTGGTCCTGCGTGGAGCCAGGAGCTGGACTCCATGATCCTTATGGGTCCCTTCCAACTTGGGATATTCTGTGATTCTATGATTTCTTACTGCCCCGTGTTAACACAACAGCCCCAGAAGAACCTGCCACTTCTTGCATGGGGCAGTACATGGACAGCATGGGGACATGACATTTTGAACCCAGGTCTAGTAATATTATAGCACGGTATTTTGAGGAAACCTTTGCCATCTTTTTGGTGACAGTTCTGAAGAGATCAACCACCACTGTGAAGGCACTTGGAGGCAGTGATCCAATCATCTTTTGGGACAGACAGAGGAGTTCCCTCACTGTGATTGATAGAATATCTTTGACATGTTAAAAAATGCAAAGTGTCACGCCAGCAAAGCAGAAGGCACTCTGTGAATACTTTTTCCTTTTTGATTGACTGAGCTAGTCCTTTGAGTTTCTGCAGTCCCGGACACAAGCTTCCCCTTTCAAAGCTACGCCTTTTCTGTGGAATGAGACAGCAAATAAAACGCAGACCAGGAGCCATAATTCTGCCTGGCCCAGGAGAGATTTGATGTTTGCTTTTCTGGCAGGATGCACTTTCTCTGATCAGAGTTACAGTAGCTAATCATTTATGTATGATCATGCTGTTCTGCCAAAAAGCATGCAAGCAGAAATACATCATAACCTCTTTCCACTGCACTCTGGGGATACGTGTCATTTATAAAACATTTACTGCATCTGATAAATTCACCCATCCTGGCTTTTAGCAAGATTTCTGCATAATGAAAGGCTGTAAGATTTGTTCCAATAGCCAACAAATCCATCAGAAATGTTTCATCCAAGATCAGTGGGAAAGGAATCAAACCCTTAGTTGACAGCTTCTGTAGGACAGTCTCCCAAGCATGTTTTCTCTTGCTATTCATGGAATCTGCTTGTCCCATAACCCGGCAAAGAGTCAGTCATGCTGAAGTAAGCCACCTCTCCAGTTTCATACTGGGATGGATCGCAGTAACATGCACTTTGAGGAAACACGAACAAACGTGCTTTCCAAATTAGCCTTTCCTGCTCAAGCCCAGGGACATAGGCTGGACCCAACAAGGCTGTCCTCCTTTCTGCAGGGGGCAAAGGGAAGGTACCAGTCCCACCAGTCACACGCACACTGAGCTTTTTCGCTCAGCAGCCATGTACCACGCACACACTGAAGAAGCTGAAAGGGATTTTAGCAAGCATCAACAGCTGCAACAGACAGTAGGCAACAAAATTCTGATGCTATATTGTTGTGCAGCCTAGAACGATAAAAACAAAACCAGTTACGTTGCTAGTGCAGGAATCAGAAGAGCCCTTTACAAGCAGCCCCTCTTGGAGTAACAGCATACATACTGTTTGCCAAATGCTTTGGAAGCATCAACCTGAGCCAGCCTCCATGCAGGCATTCCACATACATAATTCAAACTCTGCTTCAGGCTTATTTCTCGGAAGCACTCACTACAAAGCAATGCAACATTTTTCAAAAAGACTGAAGATGATCGTAGTTGGAGTGAATGTGCTCCTTCTGCGCTGTGGTTCCCCTTCTCTTACCCTATCAAGCTCAGGAAGTATTTTTATGTGATCCAGCAACATATTTTAAAGTACTGGCCAGGGGACAAGTCCCCAGCTGAGAGATCTGGATATCTGGTCAACACCAGAAGGAATAAAAGGAACAGAAGAGATAAAGGAGAAACAAATACACAGATTAATGTTATCCGGCTGTTCCATATCAAACTCTGTCTCAGTCAGTGGAATAACAGAAGCCTGTTCTCACCCATCAGCGCAAGGAGGTAAATTTGGGAGAACGGGAAGACGTTTCCCTCAGTGGACAATTCTGGGGTGCAAAGATGACGGATAGAAGACATCAGAATCAGCACCCTTGGCAAAGAGAACACAAAACCAGAAACATGGGTCAAGAAAGGCAGCTGTAGGGCCTCCAGACTGCTGGAAGGCAAGAAACTAGAGAAGGACACTAAGGAGGCATCAGGACACCCTCTGTAAAAATGAGAACAATGTAAAAAACGAAACAAAACAAAACAAATCACCAAAACTCACAAAAAGAGCAACAGTAACTTTCCCAAATTATCAGCTGAATGAAGATTATTCTGGAAAGCAATGCCTAACGGCAACAGGTGCACTATTTTATCCTCCCTATATGTTAAGTCTCAGGCTCTAAGTGGAGCCTATAGAGCTGATAGCCATCTACAACACTCAGATTTCACCCAATCTTTGTGAACCAACACAAGGAAAAAGAAACGGGCACAAGAACTGCCTAATGAAAGCGAGGTCTGCATTTTGTTGGTCTGGTGAAACATAAGCCACACAGGCAGTGCAGAACCTACATCCTGGAGCCTCAAGACGACCAGACTGGCTCTTCCCAAAGGGCCCCTCTAAGATAAATCAGGCTCTCCAGGTCAGGAGGGCACATGGATTTGTTTGACTCACACACTATTGATATCTATAATTGTAGTTGTATATATTATATATTATATATTATATATTATATATTATATATTATATATTATATATTATATATTATATATTATATATTATATATTATATATAGATTGGGAATTACCAGCTAGTAAGTGCACCTGTGGTAGATGGGCAGAAAAGTCTGACAAAAATGTTCTTCACCTCTGTTTTCATCTTGCCATTGTGAAACTTCTGCTTCTAATGACAAAAGGAAGCAAAACTTCCTATCTTGCAACAGTACAGAGACTGCTTCTTCAGGAAAACATCAATTATTTCAAGAATCAAGGCAACGATGATATTTAGCTGCAAGCAATACATTGGTTTCCCTACAGGCACCACATGCCTCTGACAGTTAACATACTGACTTTTTAACACACTTTTACGTTCCAAATAATAGTTTCTCTCATCATTTTTAACCACAGCCCTGTAAACACCGTACGGATGCCTCAATCTGTGCCTGAACACATCACTCTCTCCCTTTGGGGCAGGAGGATTTGGCGTGGCCAGGACTGCGGTCACTGCAATGGAGCAGGACCCCAGGTGATAACAGATGGAGCCGGGCAGCGCATTCAGTCTGTGTGACAGATGACAAAAGCCCTCAAGTGAATGAATACCTGCCGGATCCGGGCACAGAGAGCTGCACAGAGACAGCTGTGCTGCTCGGTGCCCTCACAGAGCCGTCCTCTGCAGCAGATATGCCAGCGATCTGCGTCCCAGGTAACCTCCGCTATCCCAGGCTGTGTGGACGGTGTACGTGGATTGTACCAGCAGCTCAGCCAGCTTCCCTTGGGCAAAGACAAGGGCTTCGGCCTTCCCGTGCTACATCAGCACACAGTAACCTCTGCTTCCCCAGAACTCAGCTGCAAAGGAGCGTCATTCACAAGCAGCACACACCCAGCTGTATGCCAAGGGAGCGCCCGTGCAGGGCTGCTGCGCTAAGGGAGGAGAAGGAGGGGCCCTCTGCCCTGTTTCTACAGGAAATTTAAAATAAAATAAAATAAAAAACACCAAACCAGCCAGCAGCAGCTCTCGACGGCTACCCCGCCCCGCCCCTCCTCCCTCACAAATTGAACCCCGGCGCCCAACGGGTCCGCCGCGCGCCCAATGGCTCCGCCCAGCCGCCGAGGGAGGGGCCCCGCCCCGCCGCGCCGCGCCCTGCGGCCTGTCCTCACGCGTGTGCGGGGCCGGGAGGGGAGGGAGCTCTCGAGCGCCTCCTCCATAGGAGGAGTGCCGCTGCGGACTGCTTTCGTGGCGGTTCCATAGTGTAGTGGTTATCACATCTGCTTTACACGCAGAAGGTCCTGGGTTCGAGCCCCAGTGGAACCAGCGGCTCTGAATTTCCTTTTTTCATTGCCTTTCTCTTTATTACAGTTACCTTTAGGGCCATGAGCCTAGGTTTGCTAATTACCCCCCTCCAGAATGGGCAACTTTATAATCCCATTAAGAAAGCCCTGCATGAAGTGGAGGAGGATTTGTGGGGCAGGGAGCAGAAAGGCCCTTCAATCAGGAGAGCCCGGCCAGGAGGCACAGTGCTGTTTGTGCACTCTCCCCTCAGCACACACAGCTTGGTGAGTGACAGCCCTGTACCCACGACAGGCCCTGTGCAATAGCACCCTTTCTAACAGTCCAAACATAGTTCAGACAGTGTTACTGCAGGACTTCCCCCCCTTCCCCCCCAAAAAAAAATATCTTGCTTTCCCTCAAAAACATGAAACTGAGCACAGAGAGACCTGGCAAGAGCTGGCTCCCCTTGGCCATGGCCTCCTGGCAGCCGGCGCTCCCTCCACCCACCTGCCCAGTGGGGTGGGAGCTGTGGAGTGTTGATCTGCTCGCTCAGCCTGCGTAGTCCCTGGGCACCATTTTGTGGCCCCGCTGACACTTGGGCAGCAGCCTCCCTCCCTGTGCATGGTTAACTGCCTGTGTGTGTTCCTTGGTGATGCGTGTATCATTATTAATTGGGAGAGAAAGGGACATCAGAACCATAGAATCATTTATTTAGGTTGGAAACATCCCTTATGATCATTAAGTCCACCCATCACCTAACGCTACCAAGTCCTCCACTAAACCATGTCGTTTAATGCCATGTCCTCACATCTCTTGAACAAAGTCCAGGCACAGGGACTCCACCAGTTCTTGTTTCTCTCTCTCCATGAAGAAATTCTTCCTCACATCCAATCTAAGCCTCCTCTGCTGCAACTTGAGGCCATTTCCTATCACTTGTCACCTGCAAAGAGAGGCCGACCCCCACCTCGCCACAACCTCCTTTCAGGTAGCTGTGGAGAGCAATGGGGTCTCCCCTGAATCCCTTCTTCTCCAGACTGAACAATCCCAGCTCCCTCAGCCGCTCCTCATGATTCTTGTTTTTGAATATAGCATGTCATCTCATTTTGCATGTGCAAGCCTGTAGAAAGTGGTAACCCTTGGGCATGGAAGCTGCCACAGCGTCTGTCTGTGCACGGGAGCCCCAGTGGGGTCTGGAATAAAAATGTCTCTGCAGGAGGAAGAGGCACAACAGGGTTGAGTAAGCCCAGACCTGAGACCTCCACACTGAGTCCCGCTTCTGGAGTAAAGTGCCTGTCACGGCCGAGTTGCTTCCAGATTATGGGTCCAAAGCTGTCAGCCTCATCTAGAGCTCTCCCATGTAGTGTATGCAAGCCTTCAGAGAAGCTTCTTCCCATCTAGTTGGGGTGGCGATCCCTTGGTGCCCATCCTGCCAATGGCAGCCACAGGTCCCTCAGGTGTCGCAGGGGCCTGGGCCTCACCCTGGTGGCCTGCATCAGGCAACTAACTGTGTCGTGCTTTGTTACACTGAGGAGAAAGGTTCTTCTTTTCAGAAGAGGACTTAAGCTCACACTCAGACTCCTTGAAATAATATTCTATTTCAAGAGCCGGATCGTCAGAATGTGCAGACCATCATTGTCCCATCCACTTCAAGGGGATCCTGCTCCTGAAGGTTTGACTCATGCTCTGAAAGCACTGGCAGATTTCCTCCCTCAGCACGTCACTATCCCACTTCTGAGAGATGCCTACGGTTCACACGTACATGTATAAATGTGTAGTTTGTGCGTTCTCTAGCTGTGCTAAGACCAAAGTGCGCCAGTCACACATCAGTGCTGAGAAACTGCGTGGTGTGCGTGCTTGGATCGCAGACATTGGAATTCATGCATGTTGCTCTCATTTGCCAGTCTGGCGCTCTGACTTTGGGAGAAACACAAAATCACCACGTGGAGCTCTCCTTCCCTCCCACACGGGCACCTTTCACCTCCCCTTCAAGGGCACGTGCCCACACCGCTGCAGGGCCAGGCTGATCCAGCACCAGGAAGGCTCTGTGCTTTCCAGGACCTTTTGAGAGCTCCTGGAGACGTTGCACTACTGTGCCCAGAAGCAGATTCATCTCTCATGAAAAGTAAGCTATGAGCAGAAAGTGCAAGTCTGTGTAAGAAGTTGGCATGGGGCTCCTCAGATGGTGCAGAGTTATGGTTGTATCTGTTAACCAAGTAAAGCAAAGCAAGATACAGACTGGAGCCTCCAGCTATCCATGCTGCTTATTTCTTAGCAAACCCCTGGTAAAATTGTGTTGCAGGCCAGCTAGACCTTCTCTTCTCTTCCCTCTATCGAACAGGGAAGGATACATGCCAGCAAACATCCCCAGTCATTGGGCTGAACAATCTTCACTCTGCTTCATTCCCCCTGCTGCTACCCCAGGGCTTCACACCTTTACATACCCCTGAAAATGCAAATCATTTGTGCAATGAAAACATCATAATGGTGCAGGGTGGCTTTTGTGTTATTTCTGACAATCTGAAGAAAGAAAGCGCAGAAAAATATCAGAATGCCATGAAAACGTACAAAAATGTCTTAGGGTCAGTGGGCATGAGCTGGACCTGGCGGAGATGCATGGCGTGTAAAGGGAATGTGCCCAGACTGTCCCTGCTCTTGTTCTACATGAGCAGCATGAGTGTGAACAGGTTGTCCTAGTCTGGCCTTTGTGTACCAGGCACGATCTTGTTCTATAATCATAACCAATGCCAGGCTACATTTTATCCCTTTTTTAACAAATGGCAAATGTAGCCCTTTCTGCTGCTGTATTGTGCATTGGCTTTAAAATGTTTTCTGTCTTCTCTACCTGGAAGTATTTGTCTGGCTGCTAGGAATGAACTCCGTGATTCATTTCGCAATGCTGTCTGCAGTGGCACTGTGGTTTTGCCATTTATGGTTATTAAAAAGAAGCGCTATTCAGCAGCACAAGGGCCTGGAGTGCATGGTGTTTATGCAGAGACTTCAGTTTTAAAGCTCTCTGACTCTTCTTGTGAACCAATTTGATTTTTTTTTAATGCTGCAGACACATTTTTGCACAAAGGCTGCCCTTTTTTTTTCTGTGGGGAGGGAATTTTATAGCTGGGGAGCTACTAGCTTTGAGGATATCCCTTTGAGTGCTGTTTCTGAGCACCATCCCTGAGCAATTGCATTTCTTACATGAACCAAGACCTATGGCAGGACCATCTGCTGACTCCTGCTGCCCAGAGAGGGGTGCTGCAAACGAGCATGAGACCTCTGAACCAAAAATCAGGAGCTGTCCCATTCTTTGGGAAATGACCCCTGGAGGAGCAGCTCTTCCTAATGCCTGGGATGAGCCACTTGCTTACTTGCCCTCCTGTGCCCTGTGGCACTGGGAAGGGGATGCTGGACAGTGTGGGGCGTCAGCAGGGAGTGGGATGCTTCAGGGCTGACCTGCTGAATGAGGTTTGTTTGTGGGAGATTTCATTATGGGAGGATGCGGAGGGAACATGAGGAAGCTGGGGACAGCCTTGTGTCAGCCCACCGAGGTAGATGTGAAGGTGGGACCAGGCCCATCTCTGCCACTGCTGGAGTGAGCAGGGATGAGAAGATGTCTAGAGAAGGACTGGCCTTCCTCCTTGGGATGAATGGCCTAAAAAAAGGGTGGAATTAAGTCTGGGTGTAGATAATTGCAGGCCTCAGCTCATCTCTGCCATGCATCTGTGAATGCATTGACGATTCCCAGCATCTGGGGCCAAAATCAGTGAGCCCATGTGGCAGGAGGCTCAGCCTGTCCATGTCCCTGGTGATGCTGGATCTGACATCCCCTGGGCGGGACATTGATAGCCTGTAGGTGTCCAAAGATAGGCGAGATGGATCGCTCCGAAATATCGGCATCCTTGTTTGTACAGAGGTTTTTGAATGGACATAGACCAGAAGGCTGAAGGCAGATGGAGCTTAGTGCACCCGCAGCCCACGCGAGCCGCACAGTCGTTTAATCTACTGCCTGTGCGTGCAGTCAGAGATCTTCTGAGACAAAGGGAGCTGCTTCTGAAGCAATCGCTGTCAAAAACCCCCATTAAAAATTCACTGCTAATTGCACATAATTAACAGAGTTTGGAGGAGAGGGTGCAAGATCCACTGGAACAACTAGCAGTCTGTTGTAGTCTTGAGTCTTTCAGTCACTTCTAAACCAAATTTACAACTGTCCTTGATGCTGGGTTGACAGCACAACGTAATGAGAGGATACGATAGGTAGAATTGTTAGCAAAGGGAGGTTTGTTTTTTTCGTTTCAGATTTTTGCATCTCTGCAAGTAAACAACAAAAATGTGCTATTTCTGTTTGATGTAGTAATTGCAGCTTTCAGCCCCTTGCAATTAGGCGACTGAAAGAGCAGTAAGGCCAGGGCAGATTCCTACACACAGCAGTTGTTAGGACAGGCATCGATGACACAGAGGTAAATAACTGGGGTGGAAGATAATTAACACATGCTGCATACGGTAGATGATATGCACTGCATGTAATGGTCTATGTTCTATAAGCATTAGGCACATCCTCTGCCTTTGTATGAGGGGTGAATGTGGTTTCTAGTTTGGCACATTCCTGTTTATGTGGACATATGTCTGAATACAGCCATAGTGCCAGTACCATCCTACTTTTTGCCTTTTAGCTACGGCACACGGAGCTCAACAATAGTAATTGTGTGGCTGGCTTGATGCTGCTTGATAATGGAGGAGCGTAAGGTGCTTAGGCGATGCTTAAGTTAATCTGATGCCTTCCCAGGAAGCTGAGCAGCAGGCTAAGCAGCTATTCCTGAAAGAGGAAGGAAAAGATGCAGTCCAAGATGGGAAGCGTCCTGCTGTCTCTTCTTTTCTGGTACAAAGGTATGCACTTTGCCTCCTGAGAGGTGCTTTCAGATGTCCCCCTTTGTGTTCCTTGTTTCATCCACACTCCTTTGTGCTGCCAGGGGCCGTGGGGTACGGAGCGAGCTCTCCGTGGAAGCAAAATAGTTCAGGGAAAGGAAAAATTGTGGAGGAGATGTGTAATTTATGTGCATGAGCGAGCGGCGTTCTTACAGCTCTATGAATATTCAGTAGTACAACTCTGCTTCACAAAGTAATTGCAGTGCAAAAAAATTGCCATGTAATTTGTCAAAATATGAATTTGCACAGAAAATTGTAGTGCAGCTGAGCCAGTGAGTAAATAATAATGCTGATTTGAAAAATGAGGTACAGTGGAATGTGAAAGACTGGTCCTTCATTAATCAAAACTCTTGATTAATCAAAACCCGATCATTTTCTCTAGCAGCAAGGCATTGCTGAGAGAGATCTGCCTTTCTTAAAGGCTCTTTCAGGTATTTTGTCCTGGGAAAGAATTTCAAAAGCACTTTAAGAATAAAAAGCAATCGTAATTAAAAAAAAAATGGGGAAAAGTGTTTATCGATTTTGGGACTGGAAAATTCAGGGTGACTGTCACCTTCCATTGTGGCTGTGGAACAAGGAGATCATTTTTGGGGTACATTTGAATGTCTGACTTCTTGGCAGCTGACAGGAAAGCTCTGAATGTCTCAAGGCTGAGGTTGCTCTTGCTGGGTGCTGTGCAGTATCTGCCAGCATCGACATTGCATAGCTGCAACGCGGTGTGTCCATGAGGGACAGAGGTATCGGGGCAGTCCAGCTTTCCCCCCACGGATGTTGAATTCCCAGTGTTTCCCTTTGTCTGTTTTTTCAAGTCCTCCTCTATCTCTGTCAATTAATTTGGTCATCCAAATCTCCTGGGTAGGAAGGTGTTCCCCAGGTGGCCATACCTCCGTTTCATCCTGGCACGCTCAGCTGTCCCCCGCTCTGTCTGATGCACGGCTCTGCCTTCTGATCTTCCAGCAAATACCTGCACATTGCCGTTGCACCTGATCTCTCTGCCGTCCTCCATGTCACACAGAAGTGTTGTTGGTGCCTGAGCGTCTCGGAAGGCTGTTTTTACCCAGACTGCAGCAGTTTTCCCCGAGGGGTGGCACAGCCGCGATTAGCCTTTGAAATGAGCGCGTGCCTTGCTCCGAAGCCCAGGCACAGCTTGCTTTTAATAGACACCCACACATCAGGATATTTTCAGACAGCCTGCAGTGAAAATATCACTTGCAGGATCACTTTCCAGGCATCACTATTTTGGTATTCAATTTTTTTTCTTCATTTACTGCTTTTTATTAATCTACTGCTTTTTTTTCCTCATGGCCCAAGCAGCCTCTCCTGCCTGCTCGGTGGGCAGCAGCCCTTTGCCCCCTCCTCTCCCACCGTGGAGAAGGTGCTGGTGGCTCAGCCCTGAGGCCACCATAAGCTCCTTAGTGGTTCTCTCCAGCAGAGCTGCAGCTTAGGGGAGCGCCCAGCCCTGCGCTTTGCCGGGCTCCTGCTTGCTGGGAACCCCACAGATCCCCACCACCACCACCACCAGCAGCAGCAGCAGCAGGTGGGGCAGCAGGGTCCTGCAGCAGCACCCAGAGCCAGGGGCAGTCACGGACGCATTCGTAGCACATGGACCGTGATGTGCCAGCGCCACGTCGCTCGGTCCCTGCTCGTCATGCATCGGGGAAGGAGCACATCTCAACAGCTAGGAGTGGAGCTTCTGGGTTTTTTTTGCCTCTTTATTTTTTCTAGCTTTGGGGAAAAAAAAAAAAGCAACCAAAAGCCCAAAGCCGCCTCCAGCTCACAGTAAATAACATCTTTAGTGCCACCCTTTGGCACAAGCGGTGCAGCTAACGAAATTATTAAAATTACTGTGCTGCACAGCTCCAAGTGAGAAGGAACAAATGTGTCAATAAGATCAGAAAAGGCCAAAAATTCTCAAGGGAACGCTTTGGAAAGAAAGATAATTGCCCTTCTTGAGAGAAGAAGAGAGGAAAAGGTTGGCTTTTTTTTCATTTTCTTTCTTTTTTCAAATATTTTCATAACATAAAGGATTCGTAGAAACACTGTGGAGGCAGCAGGTGCAAAAGAGAAAGAAATGTGAATTAAATAGATATAATTGTCATTATTTAAACAAGTGATAAAACACTTCCAGATAAATACCAGCACGTAATAAGTGGAATGCGAAACAGATGAACAAGAATGGAAACCAAATTAAAAATCATTGAAATAAGGAACACGAAATGCAAGTGAAAATAATAAAAACGGGAACAATTCATACAGAATTAATGAGGAAAGGGGTAGCGGTGTTAAAGCAAGAGAGAGGAGCTGAAGGCGGAGGCTGAGCCCCTCTCCCCTCTGCAGCGGCGCTGGTGCTGTGCTGCCCCGTGCCCATGGTCTCTGGCTCCAGCCATGCCCACCAGCCATGGGCTGAGTCCAGCAGCTGCCTGCGATCAGCACCTTGGTGAGCCTTGCTTTTGTGATGCCCCAAATCTTCACCTGAGACAGATACGCAGATGCCAGGGTGGCTCCTACCTGCACGTGAAGATAATTCACCTCCTTTTTTGGAGGGCTTGGGTACACAACGCTGCCTGCCACAGTTTTGTAGCTTTGTGGCTGCTGAGGGCGATGCTTTGCGGGTGGAAAGGTGCAATTTCCTGGCTGCATTTGCCCCCCGAGGAGGAGGCTTCCCACTCTCTAGAAATAAAGGCGCTCCTTGCACCACTTGGCTGCATGCTTTGACCCTCTGTGCTGCTTGTGTACCCCTTACCTAACTGCGCCCTGCTGCTCGCTGTCGTGATGCTTGGGGAAAATAGGGAGCTGAAACGCAGCGCCTTTCTGAAATCACGATAAAGCCGGTGCCATTCATCCCCCTCTCCTCCTTCATCCCTGAGACAGCTTTTCTGGGGCCACAGTCACATCTCACCCTGTTCTAGAAAGTTTTCCTTCCCCTGTACAATGTCCCGCTCATGCAGAAGGGAAGCGGCCATGCTGGAGATGCGCAGGTGGTGCTCTCCACCAGGAGAAGCAGAGGGAAAACTATTTTGCTCATCCCTCCGAGCCCTGTGAAATGGAGAGGCCGCTGGCACAAATGGGAGGTGATGTTATTTTCCAGCTGAAGATCTCGGCCACCTAAATTGTAAAGTCAATCGATAGTCATTAACATTTTCCACAGCCAGGATGCTTACCAACTTACTCTGGTGTTACTCCGGTATATCAAGTGACTGGTGTTTCCTCTATGCTTTAGTTTAATTCTCCATTTCGTCTTACAATCTGAACCCTTGGGGTGAGGAAAATAAACCAAAAACCTGTGGGAGGAAGGGAGGGAAAAGAAACCTCACCCACTCTTTGCGGTGCCCTGGCCTTGTGTTGCTCCCAGCCCACTGCATGCCCGGTGCCCTCGCTGTTGTTTGTCCCTCCCCTCTCCCCCACCAGCCCTCATGTAGCTCTGCTTTATGCCACCTGCACCCCGGGAGTCCCACATCCTCCCAGTCCCAGTGTCCCTGCTGCCTCTGCCAGCTCTTCCCATGTCCCTGGGTGTCTCTCGCCTCCCTCCCACCCAGCAGCAGGTGCCCACCGGGACGGGTGCTCCAGCCCACATCCATCCGCAGGTGCCTGCTGGAGCCCTGTCCCCACCTCCCGTGCTGTGAGGCAGGGTTTGTGCCCAGCCATGTGCTGGAGGTCCCGCTGCCGGGTGGGATGGGAAAGGGGCAAGCCATAACTCCCTGTCTCCCACAAACACGCACAAATAACGCTTTATTTCAATGAACTGATGGTTTGCTCGATGTCCTGGGGCACTGCGGGGGCTGTAAACAGGGCTCTCCCCTGTTTTAATGTTTTTTTTTTCAGTCCTGTACTTCTAAAACAACAGCCTGCGGCGACTGTGCAGACTTATGACTCTTCCATGAATTGCAGCAATTCGTTCTGTCTGACCTACAATTACCAATTATCTTTGTAACCTTCCTTGAAGGCAAACACGCTCACTATAAAAGCATGCTGGCCATCACATTTTTAGACTATTGGCAGCTAGCTTTCCTCTTCATTTCCTTTGTAGGACAGGGCCCGTCACAGCTGCAAACACACCAATATATCAATTACTGGTTTTTCCAGCCAACTGCAGGCAAGGACATCGCTTTCTCTCCTCTCCTCTCCCAACAGCAGGGGATGTCAGGGGGATGCTGTGGGATGCTTGCTCCATCCACAGCCACTGCTGCCCAAAGCTGGGCATGCCAATTCCCAATGGCCAATGGCGGAGGTGCTGGCAGGATGCTGCCCTTTGCAGTTAACTTGTTTTGGCTCAACAGGGCACAGCGGTGCCTTACCTTGGGTTGGCTGAGTAGGTGCCACCGTTCACCCCCTCACCTGAAAATGATTCCTTGTTTTGTCGTTTCGCTTACAGCCGCTGGGTTTCCAGCTGCATCTCTCAGTGAGGAGCCAGATTTTGGTCTTAGCTCTCAAACACCCGATCAGGGACTGGGGAGCTCTGCCTAAGGGCTCACTGCCTACCAGAAGCAACAGCCCTGCATCAGCCAGTGCCATCAAACAGCACATCAGGCAGGCAGGAGATGTGCTGCATTGCCATTATCAGGACGGTTTTGATAGGTGACAAGGTCCTGACCTCTGTCATACCAATCCTATGACGAGGAGCATTAGCTGCTACCTCTTTTCACCACAGACTGACGTTAACTTCTTTTGCCAGGGCAGATGTCTTGGGTTACATGGCACATCCCAGATGCCGTAAATGCTGCCCTGGGAAACGGAAGCAAAGGAGACCATCTCTGTGTTAACAAAATGGCTTTATGTATTTCTTTCTCATTTTGTTCCTTGCTGTGGTCTTTCAGACTCTTGATACATTCAGCCTCGCTGTCAAAGCCTAGGAGAAGCTGCATTTCAGTAATAAGCAGAGCTTTGTATACAGTTTATATTTCAGCTGATTATAATTGCACAGCATTTGTGAATCTTTTGAGACGAAACTTGCTGTGTAAATGCAAGATGTAAATTACCAGCATTAGTTGGACCTTCCTAGGCTCAGCAAAGTAAGTGTGTGGATGAATAAATCATAACTAGATTTCAGTGAATAATTCAGAGCCTAATTCATTTGATAAAAAAAAAAAAATTCTTTTCCTGCTCACAAAGCCACTGTTTGGAGACTGCTGTTTTCTCACAGTTTCTGCATGCAAGATGTTACCTGCTCCATAGCTTGGCCCTTAGTGGCCACAGTTCGCTGCGGAATTGGAAACGTCAGGGCTAATGTTTGACTTGTACTGATGAGTTAGCAGCAGTCACAGAAACTTTAAAAGATTATTTTATTTTTATAGTTGTCTGGGCACTGCTCTCCCGGTCTAAGTGCTATTAAAATTGTCTGCTCTGGGCTTTTGGGGAAGTAGGAGAGCTCTTTCAGTAAGGAAAGGGCTTGTAAAAAATCATTGCTCAGGGACAGGCAGAAGATAAACCAGGTCAGGTGTTACAAAAATAGCAGTTCTTCCTCTACAGCCACTGTACTGTCTCCAAAAAAAAAAAAAAAAAGAAGAAGAAGAAGAAGAGGAAAAGGGCTCATTGCATATTAGATCGATTGGAAAGACCTATTTACGTGTTGTTTTCCTCCATATCGTTCAGAGGAATGCTCTTATGACAGCCACCTCGAGGGGTGCCGTGTCTCCTCCGAAGCCACCAGTGTTCTGCAGTGGCTGTAGGCTGCGATTTCACCCTTCATCAGCTCACAAGTTTTACAGCAAAATGGGAAAGGAAAACTGTAGGGCAGGAAGATGGCAAAAAGGAATGGAGGCAATGTTAGCTGGAAAGCAGAGGCTGAAGCTGACATGAGTTTCTCCTGGGGATGTTTCAGGCATCTCTGGTCAGAAAGAGGAGACATCAAAGCCATCAGAAAGAAAGCCCGGAGTCAGTGAGGGAGTAGCAATGACATGGGCATAGCAGTGTCCTGTTCCTGCCCACAGCTGATGCCCACCTCCTCTTCCTTTCCCCTGGCAATCAGCCTGGGAAGATGCATCCTTTCTCCCTTTATTTGTATTTAGCTCAGAAGTAAACACCCACTGCATTTCCTGACATCAGTGGGCAGTGTCTTTGTGTCTCAACTCTCTCTTTTCTTCCCCCCATGCCTGCTGCCCCAGCTGTGCTGGCCCTGTCTGCTGGCGAGGTGAGTCCTTACGGCTGGCTCGGCTCCGCAGGCGGTAGGAGAAGCAGCGAGTGCTTGGCACCTCCGGGGTGGGGTGTAATAACAGGGGTTGGGTGCAGGACCACATCTGTCATGAGTTTGTTGCCAGTTTGAGCGCTGGTCCCCTTAGTGGAAGCAAGTTTAAAATCTTTGTATTTTAACCCCCCTCCCCCCCCCCATGCCTTCTGCATGCACCAATAGAGTGAGTCTGGGTACATTCCCATGGAAGTCTCCCGAGTTTCAGAGGGAGCAGCTGTTAGCAGTGGGGACTCTCCTCTGGCTCACTCTGCAACAACAACCTTCAGTCAGTGCTCTTGTGATGTCCTTTTTGGTGGATCCCGATGTGGCAACACTTCCTGAGCATGAGGACATAGCACCCTGTGGCGTGTCAGCAGCCCCAGCAGGGCAGTGGGACAGCCGCATCTGTTGCAAATCCCCATAAATGGACTATGTCCGATGCTGCGTGGTGTGGCCTTCACCCCTGCGTGCAGGAGAACCAGGTCGGATCCAGCATGGCTGAGCCAGCAGCTGGCCCTCATGGCCCTCATGGCATGGTCTGAGGGCCCTGAACTCTGCAGTGACACCACGGCCCATGAGCAGCCAAGTAGGCTGCAAAATCAAGAGGCAGACACCTTTTATTTCTCTGTGGATGTCACCTTATGTGACCACACAGGTGCGTAGGCTTCTGGACTCACATTTAGTTTTGTGTCACTGTCATCAATGACTGAGTTGATAATTTTTTTTACTTTCCCTTTAGGATGAGAGACTGGAGCTGTGGCACAGCAAGGCTTGCAAATGCAATTGCCAAGGAGGTCCTAATTCGGTGTGGTCCAGTGGAACTAACAGCTTAGAGTGCATGCCAGGTAATGGGCCGACTCTCAGCAATGTCTGTGTTATGGTCTTCAGCAGCTCTCCCTGCTGCATCCTGCATTGCAATGAGGGTGTTACAGAGGTGCTTGCACCAAACGCAGCTGCCGATGGGGCTGGTGGAGCTGTGCCCATGGGAGGTGCAGATGACCCTAAGCCAGCGGAGGGACAGCAGCAGCCCAGGCCTGGGGAGGGCAGCCAGGGGTGCTCAGGCTGGCTGGTGCCAGCCTGCCCTTTCCCTGCAACCCGCAGCACTGGTGCTTCTGCAGACTACCTGGAGGAGCTAATGGATGTGCAAGATTTGCTTTAGGAAACCTCTTGTACTAGCTAAGTTGACTCCCTCATGCTGCAGTTTGGCCTATGACTTCTCTCCTCAGGGGTCAACTGAAATAATTTATTCTTTCTTGGCAGCATCTTTTTAAGCAATAAAATACCATAATTGTGTTTCAGTTTTCTCTGGGCTGTCCCTGCCCACCTCCTCAGAGATCCACTTTCTTTCATTTCTGATCATGCTCTTTCCTCTGCAACATCTCATTTTCTCTGGGGTGCTGCGCCAGAAAGGCTTTATTGGTGCCAAACTGATCTTTGGGTTTAGCTTGTTTGTCCCACAGAATCTGCCCTCCTGCCTAAACCTCTGTAGGTGGTGCTCAGAGATATTCACAGCTCTGGCCAGGTGCCACCAAAAGTAGTATCTACCTTGTGCCCTCAAGCAACCACCTCTTCCCAGCTCCCACAAGAGGCTGTACAATGGCTGGAGGCGTGTTTCGCTGCCCCTGGTTCCTCAGGGCAGATGTGAGGGAGAACAAACCACCCCAGTGCTCAGCATCTGGCCTCGCTGCCCTGCAGGAGGAGGAGGGTGGGTGGGTTACCCTGGAAGCACTCTGAGTGGAGCTAGGACAAGCTAGAGAGCAAACAAAAACATGCATTTGTAAGAGCTGGAAGAGATAACACCGTTGGCAGAGCTTGCAGAAAAAGGGGGAAAAAACAGATGTGTCTAACCCACACTGGTGTTGGATGTGAAGGATTCCCGCCTGCAGAATGACTCAACAGATGAGCACAGAGGCTTTCCAGCCATCCTCACCCGGCTGTCTGCTTCCTCTGAGATCTCCGCATACCTCCAATGAGGCTACATCAACCCGAGAGCCGCCTTTGCTGAGGCATGGCCTTCAGGCTTCTTTCCTGTCCAAAGAAGCTCCCAGGAGGGGATTCATCTACCCTGGGCATGTATCAGTATTTCAGCATTTCACGTTTTCCATATCATCCCTCAGTTTTGTCAAGATCCTTGTCTGCTACAGTTTAAGAAGGATAAAAATCTATTAGAGAGCATCCAACGGAGGGCTACAAAGATGGTGAAGGGTGTGGAGGGCGAAACAAATGAGAAGTGGCTGAGGTCCCTTGGTTTGCTGAGCCCAGAGCAGAGGGGGCTGAGGGGAGGCCTCATGGCGGCCTACAGCTTCCTCACGAGGGGAGCGGAGGGGCAGCGCTGAGCTCTGCTCTCTGGTGACAGCGACAGGGCCCGAGGGAACGGCATGGAGCTGTGTCAGGGGAGGGGCAGGGTGGAAGTTAGGAAAAGGTTCTACACCAGAGGGTGGTGGGCATGGAACAGGCTGCCCAGGGCAGTGGTCACGACCCCACACTGCCGGAGTTCAGGGAGCGTTTGGACAGTGATCTCAGACACAGGGTTTCATTTTGGGTGGTCCTGTGTGGAGCCAGGAGCTGGACCCCATGATCCCTGTGGGTCCCTTCCAACTTGGGATATTTTGTGATTCTGTGGTTCTATGCTGGCCTTGTCCTGGGCTGTGTCCCCTTCACTCTGCTGTCCTGACCACGCAGATGTGATCCCTTTGCTTCCCTTCCCCCTGCCAGAATGATATGTGGCTGTCAGTCCAAAGCCTTGCAACAGCTCGGTACCACCCTGCTATCACTTGCAGGAGGGAAGGAGGCAGGTTTGCCTTCACTTCACCTGCCCATGGCTGGGGGATACATGTGGGAGTGGAGCAGTCCCAGATCTCCTGGCCCAGTTGGGTGCGAGCGAGTGCTCTCACACATCAGTATCTTGTAGCTGAGTAACAAAGGCTTCCTCCTTGCATAACAAAGGCCTATTTCCTGAATAATGCACATTGCTTCCACACCTCCCAGCTTTGCACCGCTACCTGCCCAGCCTGCCCAGGACCCCGCTGCCTGGGGAGGGTGTGTGCATCGGCCATGCCAGAGCAGCAGCAGTGCTCTCCCCATGCTACCCCACAGCCACCCTGCGAGTTTCCTTCAGGTCAGCGATAACAGCATTATGTGGTTTAGCCGGTCTGACAGGGCAGGCACCAGGCATCTGTTTGTGGGTCTCTGTGTGCCGCCCAGCCCTACGTGCCAGAAGGTGACCTGCTAATTTCATTACAGTTGTGTGATCTAAGGATTAGTGTTACTAAAAGTAAAACTACGCTGCTCGAGATAAGCCTGCCGAGTAGTAAACATGTGGGGCCACCTCAGCTGCTCTCCACAAGTGGATTCTTACACAATGAGAGAAACTTAGGCAGGCTTCGGGCCCCCAGCACTAGCAGTACACAGACTGGGTCTGGTGGAGGCCACGAGGATGGTCAGAGGGCTGGAGCACCTCTGCTATGGGGAGAGACTGACGGAGCTGGGGTTGTTCAGCCTGGAGAAGAGAAGGCTGTGAGGGGACCTCACTGCAGCCTTCCAGTACCTAAAGGAGCCTAAAGGAAAGCTGGGGAGAGACTCTTCATCAGGGAGTGCAGTGAGAGGATGAGGCGTGATGGCTTTAAATTGAAAGAGGGGAGATTTAAGTTAGGTTTAACATGGGGGAAAAGCTGATGTTGATGTGATGAACCTGCCCCAAGAAGGCAGATGGCTATAAATCCACAGGATGGTTTTACCCCTGCCACTACATCACATTCAGCCCTTCAGAAAGGTGAAAGCTAATCTCTGTTTCCTTCTGATTTTTTTCTTTAATGTCATATAAATGCAAAGTGTGTGCTGTGGGTGCAGAGGTTTCAAGCAGCTGGTAGTGGCTGTTGTTATTGGACTTGGTGTTTCCATGCCTGGAGGAAGGCAGGACAGCAGCTGTGTGGTTTTGGGGGGAAAATACATTAATGAGGCACTGAGTGAGCAAGATACGTTAATGAGATATTGATGAGTAAGATACTGACCTGGCGGAATTTGCTGATGAGACATTGACTGTCCCATTGGTACACTCTGGCATTGCACAAACCAAGGGGCAGTGGTTGGAGGAGGCAGTGGTCATACCGTGCTCCAGGTGCACTCTGATGCCCCCAGCACATAGTGCTTGTTTGTAACTATGGTGCATTACACTGGTCTGTCAGACATAGCTAAGGCTTGGAAATGTCCCACCCATGAGCGAAGCTGCACAGCACTTCACTTGTTTATTGCCCATGAAACGAAGCGTGCTAATCTGAAAAACATGGCAGAGTTCCTCTTGGGGGCACCACACATGCAATGGGAATCTCCCTGCTCCATAGGCTGCATGATCAGAAAATGCTATAGGCAAGGATAGATGTTTGCCCCAGCAACTCCAACTCCCACGTGAAGCTTGTGAGCATCCTTCTTTATCTGCATCTATCACCCAGTGATAACCTGCTTGCGTAAAAGATGATCATAACAAAAAATGCTTGGTCCAAGGAGCATTCAGCTGCTCTGCATGGTGGCATCACCAAGGGATTGCCTTCCAGAGCACCAGGTGGTGCCCCACCAGAGAAAGTTTTAAAGATAAATGACTATTTCTGCCCCTAACATTTTTGGCAGTTGCTGGGAGTCTTGCTGAGCCTCTCAAGTTCATAGGAGGCTGTTGTTGGGTCAGCTTTGGTAGTCTAAAGATTGGAAGGCAAAAATCAGAAGATCTCTTAGGCTTTAGGCCAGGCATTACACCCCACTGCTCCAAAGTACCTGCACATTTTCCACAAGGCAAGCCCATCTGCAAGCAGAAAGGCAATCCCCAGAGCAGAAAATGCAGGAGATCCAAGGATGCTTTGTGGAGGGTGAACGGAGCAGGCTCAGCGATTTTGCCATGTAGGCACAGCTGTAAATCAAGACAGTGAGTGAGGAAGAGCTGGAGGAGATGAGGCCTAGCAAGAAAAGATGTGCCAGACATTTCTCAAGGGCCACGAGAAGGCAGACAGCCTGGAGGCAGGATCCAGGACCACGGATTCAGACTGGATCCACTTGCTTCTGCTTGCAAGAAGACAGAGACTACAACATGCAAATAAAACTTTTCCCCCAAAACACTGCAAAACAGCAAAGACTTAGGAAGTTTAATGACTGCATGTAAGAGTGAGAAATCTGGATGCCATGTTCCCTGGACTGCAGATACTGCAGGGGTTGTGGTCGGGGTTTGAGAGCATCCCCAGCGTCCTGGCCAGAGAGGGGAGGGCACAAGGAAACCACAGAGGGTGTTGACAAGAGATTTGGACAAACATGACCAGCAGACACAGCAGCTTGTGTCGCTGATGGTAGCACATTTTTTTCCATGTCCTGCAGAGTGCCCCTACCACAAGCCTCTGGGCTTCGAGTCCGGCGCTGTCACCCCCGACCAGATCAGCTGCTCCAACCCCGAGCAGTACACAGGCTGGTACTCCTCATGGACAGCCAACAAGGCCCGCCTCAATGGCCAAGGCTTCGGGTGAGTCTGAAAATATCCCTGTGGCTGTGGGAGCCCCACGGGTGGTCATGGGGCACCCCCCTGGCAGTGCAGGGCAGCAGGGTGGTTTGGGTGGTGGCTTAGGGCACGGCAGGGCTGTGGTGTCCCCCCAGGTGCGCCTGGCTCTCCAAGTACCAGGACAACGGGCAGTGGCTGCAGATCGACCTGAAGGAGGTGAAGGTGATCTCGGGGATCCTCACACAAGGGCGCTGCGACGCCGACGAGTGGATGACCAAGTACAGCGTGCAGTACCGCACCGACGAGAACCTCAACTGGGTTTACTACAAGGATCAGACCGGGAACAACCGGGTGGGTGGACCCTGTACTTTGGCCTACAGCAGTGGCAGGGGTGCATCTGGGTGACATGAAAGTCTTGGGGAAGGTGCTCTCTGGGGGAGGATGCTGTGGGAAAAGCAGGGTGGATTGGACCTGGTTCTTACCCCATGGCACACAGGGGTCCATCCTCATGCTCATTTCCCTGCCACGGTGACAGTGAGTGCCATGCTGACCAGTCCCTGCATTGCACCTGCCGGTGCCTCTCTCCACAGGTTTTCTACGGCAACTCAGACCGGTCATCCTCAGTGCAGAACCTGCTGCGGCCGCCCATCGTGGCCCGCTACATCCGCCTCATCCCGCTGGGCTGGCACGTGCGCATCGCCATCCGCATGGAGCTCCTCGAGTGCCTGGGCAAGTGCGGCTGAGCCCACCGGGTAGAGATGTGCAGGTGTGTGCCTGTATGGCCGCCCCATCTCGCTGCCAATGCGAGCTGCGGCCACGGTCCTGCCGAACCTACAAGCAGAAGGGCTTTCTTGAATAAAACATTGCTTTACACCATGCCTGGTGATAAGGCTTAATCCTACTCTTACTGTTTTTTTTGTGGGGAGCACACACCAGCAAAGCCCAGGCTTCAGCCCTGTGAGATACGGTGCTTCGGACCCTGGGTGTTAGGCTGGGGAAGCATGCTGTGGGCACAGGAGCAGGGTCTCGCTCTCCAGTTTCCATGATTGCCTTGGCCTCCACAGCCCAGTCCCCAGCGGGTGCCGAGCACCTGTACGCAGGCCTGGAGTCAGCCTTCAGCTGAGGGGGCCCAAGGGCTGGGTGGGAGCAGCAGTGTTTCTGAGATGAACATGAGTTCTGCCTTTGCCCCAGCTGGAGTTCTCCCAGTTCTCCAGGATGTTCCTTTCCCGAACAGAGGAAAAGCAAACCCATACCAGCAGGGCGAAGTTGGGATTTCCAGCCATCCCTCACTTCTCTCCTTTGACATATTGCCTGGGTAGAGGGTGACCAACACCTCCCTAGGGATTTGGGACATGTGGCAGCAATGATAGTGCACCCACCACACACCTTGAGGCGCTGGGGAGGCTGCCCAGGCACCCCAGCCCCTGTCTGGGAGCCCAGCGTCCTGCACGTCCCAGGTGGGACCCACAGCGTCTGCAGCTCCCTGTGGCTGGGCCATGGAGCAGAGGAGGCTGGGGGTCCCAGGGGTGGTTTGGCTGCCATGTGTCTCCTACGGAAACTTGGCAGGCACCAGAGGCCTTTTCCACATGTTGGTCCTAAAGTATCATGGCATCAGCACCTGAACTGGGAAGTCTGTGAAATTCGTTACATTTCATTTACTCATGAAGGCAGATGTTTCTGTCCTGTGTGTTGATTTTTTCCCTCCTTTTTTTGTCTTTTTTTTTTTTTTTTTTTTCTCCCTGTATGTAAAGACAAATNCCTGTCCTCGTAGGGGAGGTGCTCCAGCCCTCTGATCTGTCTGGCAAGTCTGAAAAGTTGTGCTCCACATCCTAACTGCAGAGTAGAGAGACCAATCCCCATCTGCTGAAATTATTATGTCACCGTCGCATTCATGCTTTTGTCCCCAAAATGCGTTTTGCCTCGTGGGCTGAGGGACACATTTTGTTAATAAGAAATCAGTATATCTGCATGGTTCTCCGTCAATTCTAACACATCGATCCAGTCTGGCTCTGCTGAGGTTGGCAGAACTTGAGGCAGGCCCTCCTTGCTTCCCTGCTATGGGACCCACATGGGGTGAAGGCCCCCCTGGAGGCAACGCACAGGTAGCAACAGGGAGACGAGAGCTCTTCACCCCTGGTTGTAACCAGGGTGTTAGCAGCACCAACACTGACAACTAAAGTGCTTGTAGGCCGCAGACATGGATGCTGTCAAGTTAGAAGGCTGGATGGTGAACAGAAATTGTGCTGTCCCATTCTGTCCCTCTTCCTCCTATTGCCCTTCAGCCAGGTGGCAGCTCCCCGGCAGCCCTGTCCACCTCTGCTCAGCAGATGCATCCTCCTCTTTTTCTGTTGGGCACCCTCCTCTCCTGGCTGGTTCTGGGGGATGTGGCTCTCCCCTCCCCAGGAGCAGGGGCAGCCCATGGATGGCTTTGGGCAGCACCCCAAAGCAGTTACACTCGACTGTCACTATGCAAACCCTTGGCCATGACTGCCTCTGCGTAGCTTCCTGGCATGCACCAGGGTTTTGCAAGTCATCAGGGTTTGGAAATGCATCCTGCGGCAAAGGCAGACAGTTCCTGAATAATTCGTTTGAGGTCTCAAGCTTAATCCACAGCCTGAGTGGACAGACGACAAGCCCTTATATACCAAGGTAATTCATTTATTGTCTCTTGACTGATCCTGTATTTTGACATAATAAGGACTCGAAGGGAAGACTTTCCAGTAGAAAGGTTCCGTGCCATCACTCTTTCCAGCCTCCCAGTTTCAAACAGGACACAGACCCCTTTTCCAGACCAAAACACACAGCGACAAATAAGGCGGAACTAACTGGCACGCACCGAATTTCACAGCTCATTTGTGTCCTGCCTCACCCCGTCCTTTGCCTGCACTTCACCTCTCAGCCGGGACGGGAAGGGCCCTGCTGCTGGCTTTTATCTGCGAGGGTGCCCGCTCTAAAGCAGGCGTTGCTGCTCCCATCCGAGCTGTGCCGCCCGCCTGCTAATCGACCTTTGGAAATTCACTTAACCTCTGCCTCTTATCTGAAAAGAGGGGTGCTGAGAGGCTTAATTAATTAAGTGGTCCTAAAATGCTTTTAGAAGTGCACTTGACTTCCACTTCTGCATAAACACAGCACAGTGAAGATGAGTGCAACCGAGGGCATTATGGAAGCGTGATAGAAGCAGCCAAAACACAATTACAAAACTGCAAATCTTTTCCTCATAAAGTCAAACTTTTCCGAGCATAGAAATGTCATTTTAATTTTTGGGCACGGATGCCTCCAATTACCATTAACCAGAACAGAAACAGTGACTGAGACATCAACAGAGGATGCAAAACAGTGCTGAAAAGACATTTATCTTCTAAGAGTGAAAAATCCTGCAGGTATTTACCTGCAGAGGTAGGGAGACCCATGTGTGGCCCTGCAACTTGCAAAATACAACAGTTTTGAAACAGGACGTAGGACTAAGGGCTGCCTTCAGCTTTGTGACATGAATTTTTAGACTAGAATGCTTTACAGAGACGTGTGGAAACTGTGCTGGGTAGTCAGGCAAGCTTGCCTAACCCAAATCGTGTGATGAGACTGCCTCAGACCCTCCAGACCTGCTACATCATTCCTGAGCCTGTAACCCCCTTCTCTTACTGGGAATAGAAACAACCCCTTAACAGCTGTCAAGGAGATACCCCCCCGGACTCTGCTCTCTGTTCCAAGGGGACCAGTGCTGATGACATTGTGGCTACCGCAGCGAGGTGCCTGACCAGGCCCTTGCAAGGAGGCAGCCACTCCATCACCTGGAGCTCTGCAAAAAGGGCACCGAGCACCTGGTGCCACTGCAATGAGATCGTTGAAAGAGTAAGAGCAAAGGGCTGTAAGGGTAGAGTCACGTCCCATGAAAACAGGCATTCCTACTACATTTTTGGCTGGGAGTTGTGAAATCATAGAAACATGGAACCATAGAATATCCCGAGTTGGAAGGAACACACAAGGATCATCGAGTCCAACTCCTGGCTCCACACAGCACCAGGAGCCTGTTCCAGTGTCCGACTCTGGGGAAGAACCTTTTACTAGCACCCACCCTGACCCTCCCCTGACACAGCTCCATGCCGTTCCCTCGGGCCCTGTCGCTGTCCCCAGAGAGCAGAGCTCAGCGCTGTCCCCAGAGAGCAGAGCTCAGCGCTGCCCCTCCGCTCCCCTCGTGAGGAAGCTGTAGGCCGCCATGAGGCCTCCCCTCAGCCTCCTCTGCTCTGGGCTGAGCAAACCAAGGCACCTCAGCCGCTCCTCATGTCTTGCCCTCTGGACCCTTCACCATCTTCATAGCCCCCATTTGGATGTTCTCTAATAATTTTATGTCCTTATATTGTGGTGTCCAACACTGCACAGTGCTGGAGGTGAGGCTGCACAGTGCAGAGTGGGACAATCCCTCCCCTCTCCCAGCTGGCAGTGCTGGGCCTGATGCACCCCAGGGGACAGTTGGCCCTTTGGGCTACCAGGGCATGCTGAAATACCAGCGACCACTGAAGGAAGTTACAGCCATTAGCTGGGGCCAGCGGTTTCCCTGTTTGAGGCCTATGGGCACAGCTCACGAAGGCAGCAGGCAGCAGCGTGGTCTGACAGCAGCTGTGGCTGCAGCAGGAGCCATGCGGTTGCTGTGCCAGGGCTTCAGCAGACGGCAGCTTCTGGCTTTGAGCAAGTCTCCTGCTGGAGCACAGAGGACGTGCAAGGAGGCCAAGGGGAAGCACTCCCTGCTCCTCAGTTTGTTTCCAATTACCCCCAAGAATGAGGGACTGGCAGAGAAATATTTACAGTTTTCTGAAGCTGTACGCAGTCATAAAAGGAGTCATGAGCAGGACACGTTAAAGGTGAACCCAGCGATATCACTGACACCTGAACATTTGTCCAGAAGAGTCTCAGTTTATGTGTGGGAATGATGAAATCCCAACATGCTACTCTGAATCTGTGATCCATGTCTGCAAGGACACAAAGCAAGGGCTGGAAACTTGCAGGGCCTTTCAATTTCTGGTTAGTGATCGATGAGTGCCTTGCAGGGCAATCCCGTTCAAAAGACAGAACAGCCGAGGAAAAAAGAAAGAAAAGAAGAAAGAAAAAAATCCCATGTTTGTAATGAGACTACAGGAAGGGGTGGGAATGGAGTGCTTCAGAGCTACCTTGTCTGTGATCCTGCAGAAATGTCTGGCTTGCAGACACACGCCAGCTTCTCAAACTGGGAGCGCATCAGGACCTGAGCATAGAATCACAGAACAATGGAGTGGTTTGGGCTCGAAGGGACCTTAAAGCTGTTTCCAAACCCCCTGCCATGGGCAGGGCTGCCACCCACTGGGTCAGGCTGCCCAGGGCCCATCCAACCTGGCCTTGAGCACCTGCAGGGATGGGGCACCCACAGCTCTCTGGGCAGAGGAGCTCTGTTAGTTCTGCCCCGTCCTGCCCCTCTGATCCCAGCCGATGCATCGCTCCGCAGGCCGTGTGGCAGGAATAAGACCAGCCGTTGAGCAATGCCACTTTTCTAGTGCAAAATCTGCATTTTTATTAAAGACATATTTTGGAAGGCCCATTCAAAAATACATTGTGCTCAGTAAAAATTAACCATTTCCATGCTGATAATTAAGGTTACCACAGGATTTTTTTTTTCTCTTTTAGAATATTTACAGCAACAATATAAATTGTACATAAGTTAAGAATGGAATACATGCCCAAAAAAAATTTGGTAAGGTGTACCAACAACATGATACAAAGGGTTGTATACAAACACTTTACAAATGGTTTATTAACTTGCATGAAGTCATCCTTAAATATTCAACACATTTTAAAATCAATTTGTATTCCAGGATTAAAAAGATGAACACCACACCACATTCCTTCCACAACAGAAAGCATGGTAGATTTAAAAATTTGTGCGCTTTAGGTTTCTAATAGTTGTTAAAAATATGGGGGAATCTTATCCATAAATGTAGAAGCTTTGAAAGCCACCTCCCCAGTCAGATATTTTTGGAATAGTCTGTACTGGCGGATTGTGAAAAAAGATCCCATTTTTCTTAACTTAGTTCTTCCTTCCTTCTCCCAAATGAAATAAATTCAGAATTCAGTATTTCACAGTGGAGATCTAAGCAGTCCTGGAAGTCGTTGTCAGATTAACCAGATTTAAAAACGCCTGCATAGAATTTCCATCAAATTACGGTTTCATGGAAGATTTTAGCTTATTGTTCCATATAAACCACATACACAGAGATGTTACTCCTTTTGATGAGACATATCCTTCAGTAGTCTAAGATGTGCACTAGCCAAAAAAAAAAAAAAAGAAGAAGAAAAGGAAAGCCGAGACAGTTAACTACACCTAAAGTTTTGCCTTACTAAACAGTTAAAAGCTCTGCCATTGGAGTTACAAGTCAAGAGTTTACACCAAGAGGTTCATAAGCTATAGGAAACTTGAATAACATCTTCCATCACGCGCTATGAACATGCTTCAACTTTGCTAATGGAAAGCGCTACGAAAGCGGTCACGTCACAAAGCATTTCTACGCCTGTACAATTAAGATGCCACCTTGCATTTCTCAGAATGGACCCAGAGAAACAACGCCCTGTGAAAACAGAGACCTGGTGGAACAGCAAGCCTGGTAGGCAGTGTGTTTTGGTGGGGCACAATGAGGTAAGGTATCGCACCCGGATGGAATGAAAAAGAAAAGTGAAGAAACTCCTGAGCAAGTCTAAGGATAGCTGTTTGAATAAAACAGCAAACAGGGTGGAGTAGTAGATAAGGCCTCTAACTCCCTGATAAACTGCACTAGAGAAACAACAAAGAACAAGGCAACTGCAATATTTGAGAACCACATGGGGAAGAGCGAGGGAAGACTGCAAAGCAGTGCAAAGGATGGCATTAGGGCTGTAGGAGAGCTGAGATGGCTTGGAGGTTGTAGAAGTGTATCAGATGAAGGCCCATCAAAATTTTATTACTTGGTTGCTAACAGTACTCAGAGGAAGAATCTTTTTATACGTTTCTTCAAAATTTAGAGGCAATAATGAACTCAAAACAAACAAACCAAACCTCAACCACATTCTGCAAGAGAGAGGAGGTAGATCGACTTGTAGAGAAGACAAAGAGATGCGTAGAGTCACTCTTAGCCTTAGTCATAAATTCCAGGTTCAGACCCTTGAGCCATGTTTGAAGAGTCACATTCACAGGTTACATTCTAAAAGAGCCTGAGAAGCAATCTGACTCGCTGGAACACCAGCATCAACGTATGGAGGGCTCGTCCTCTTACACTTCTCGTGCGTCTTCCACTCAGTCTGGCAAAAGAGCCATCGTTTGCTCCAAGCAGCTGGCTGTACGCAGTGATACTCCTGGTAACAAACGAGTATCCCAGCATAACTTGGAGCAAGTGAACTTCAAATGAAACCTATCCTGTCTCATGCAATAGATACAAAGAAAGACTGCTGAGACAACAGACTATTTATGACAGGTTTTCCCTTCAAATTAAGAGGATCTCCTATAAAATTTGCTTTGCTTAACTACCACTAACTTTGCTTCATGACTGCAGAGTGAGAGATCTTCAGTTTTGACACATCTGAACCAAGCGTACGAGCCTTCACTAGCCTGGTGAGCCTGATGCAGTGATGGTGCTGTTCGACTCTGAGAAAGGAGCCAACAGCTGGAACTTCCAAGCTGTGTTATATTAAAAGGGTTTATTCAAATTGCTCCCTTTTTAACAAAGGCCAGAAAGTTAAATGGCTTTTTTCCTGGTTCACTACAAACCCAGTTAATGAATGGTTAAAATCATGACACCATTAGGGAGAGCTGTGTGGGGAAAGGCACCTGTTCTTAAATAGTGTCCTGATTTAAAGGTTGTTTGAAAATGGTTTAATAGGGCACATCACCTTTCCAAGCATCTTCTGTGACACTCCTATCCTATTTCAAATGGCGGGCCTACATACACGAACAACAGCCCAAATGTGTGGTTTATGATACAATCCCATTAATAACTGTATTGTGCATGACAGCTGGAATGGAGAAAAGAAACATTCATTGCCACCCCACAGTTTGCAGTATGTTACATATGGCTATCCTTTTAATACCTTTTGTGTGACTGAGATTTAAGTATTCTCCCAGTTCTACTCTGACAGTGTTCAGCACAGAGAAATAATTACATGCAGATATTTTTGAAGCATATCTTACTACCAACTTGTTTTAAGACAATAAAAAAACCCCAAAGCACGAATAAAAACCCCAAACACTTCTAGCTCACAGCTCCCCTTGAAAGTTGTCTGTTTTTTGTCTTAGCTAAATAGATGACAGTGTTGCTTTCGGAGTTCCCTTTGCTACAAGGAACTACAGCACCGAACTGCGAAGAACACGTGTAGAACACACAGCTTGTGCTGGGTGAACAAAAGTTGGTGTGTGGCTTTTTCTACCGCCAAGATGTGTCCTTCAGGAGACCCGACTGCAGTAACCAGCACTGGCTGAAAGCCTATCGCACAACCCTACTGCTTGAAGAAGCACTCAGCTTAGCTCCCAGGAACGAGCTGGTCTAGAAGAGCAACAGGCAACAAGCCTGAAGATGATCTGGGGGCGTATTTTAAGTTTGGAAGTTGGAGGCCTGCTGGAATATTGTCTAAGGGAGCAAGTGTCTGTACACAGAGTGCCATCAGGACACATGCAGTTAAGTGGGTCTGACTCAGTACCAGAAATGGAAGCTTGGTATCAGTCCCAAGTTCTGTAGGATGGGGAACATTTCAGAAAGACTGGACCAGATCTGGGACTGCTGACTTCCTGCCACAAACTCGGCCCGGTGCCTCGAGTCCGGCCTCTCGGAGGAGCGATGGATCTTGGACTGTGATAACAGAGCAAAAAGTGTTAAATAGCCCTAAGGGACTGCTCTCTGTGGTCAGATCTGTTAAAAACACGTTGCTTTACATTAATGTATTTTCATGGCAGTTTAAAAGGACAGCTTAATCACGTAGTTTCACACAGGTTCAGTTAAGATGAGCTTAAGGTGCTTCATTTCAGTTAACAAGAGCTATAGTAAAAACATATAGACAAGTTTAGGCAGCTTGAGTTCTGCAAAATGACTGTAATTCATTTCTGAAACTTAGTTTCTGTACTGTTCACATCATTAATGATGCCATAATAAGGCAAAGCAGCTTGCCAAAGAATAAAATGCCGGTTAACTAATATGATTTATAGTAAGTAAATCTATAGAACACATAGCACAAGATTAGTGAAGAGGAAAGTTCACAGTTATAAAATCATTTGCTCTGTAATTCTCTTCTCCTTTATTGAGCCAGCAAATCTTAGCCATGTAATAAGACTCCTTTGGAAGTTTCAGCAGAGTTACATCAGTAAAATTCTAAATATTCTGAAGTTAGACCAGGTTGAGAATACACGACTTATCCCAGCACCAGCTGGTTGATCTGCTGTAAGTTCTTTTTAACAGAAGGAAGAAAATACTGCATACGTTCAACACAATTTAGTATTAGACTTAATTCTACTGTGGTTTGTTGAGAAGAAAATGCAGTATGAAGTAGAAACGACTTTTTGTAAATATGGGCCACCAAACGCTTGAACATTCTTTAGGTCACTCTTGAAGCTTTGCTAACTACTTTGAACAGCTATATGTACAGTCAGAGATTACCCTGATTTAACTTAATGGGTACTGAGGGAAAAAAACCAAATGAACAACCAAACAACCCTTGGGAAACATTTTTCCTTGCTAGAAATCAGAAGAGCCAAGTACAGCCCAGTATGATCATCCCCAGCATGAAGCTCTTACTATCAAGATCAAATTCTTGTAGAAGCAAAAGGAAATAAATCCATGAAGTACAGAAGAGCCAAGTCTGAATGCTCACTCGGAGACATTCACGTAGTACTGCTTAGAGCCCCACTTCTCAGGCAATGCTCTCGTGAGGGGTTTCAGTGGCATCAGCTCATTTCAAAGCAGACAGCAGGAGTAACCTGGCTGTAATGGACTGGTGAATCCAAAAGAGACTTCTAAAATATACTGCTGAACTCTGATAGCAAAGACTGGTAAATGTCACAGTGTCTTTCCTGGATGCCCACTGAATTATCAAAATCTGAGTATCCTTTCATATCTACTGTATTTATATATGATCTATAAATATATTATTTATATACCTCAGCATATATAAATATAGTATATACCATAAATATCTATAGAAAACCACACACATTCCTTGTAGACAAATAACAATTCTTATCTTGTAGTTTTTCAAATTTAGACTTACTTTTTGCCCTGAACAGAGCTGATGTAACATCCTTTCACGTTGTTCTTTATGACAAAGATTTTACAGCGGTGGTGCCAAATTTGCTGTTGTTAGAACTTTGGTACCATTCAAGAGGTGCTGAACGTCACGTCCCTGTTGCATTATTATCAAAGTAGGAAGTTCAGCTCTTACTGCCTGGCTACTGCTGTTAACATCTATGGCTAAATCATCAATTTTACATTCAGGTCAATCTCTTTTTGGAACAAACAACATATCTGCAGGTACATGTGTCTTAGGAGGACACCATATGGAAAACGAGCTACACTGCGGAGTAATGAAGGAGTTGAATGAATGTGTTTGAAAAGGAAAGATTGTATTGTTCTGACACTACAGGCCCGACTCTCTTCTTATTGCACAAAGTTTAGACTAGCGTAATTCTTTTGACGCCTACTGACTCACCTTTAGTTTATTGTCCCAGTAGCAATAGAGGAATCAGGTTATGTATTTGCTACACTTGACATTCACCAAAGTAAAGGCAGTTTTAACAATGTTGTCCAGGAGACTGGAACCTAAGATCTAGTACTTTGCTGAGACCGGTCACTGAACTGTGTATGGCAATACTGGGACAGCAAGATCTAAGGAGAAATTAAGCTGCACGGCAACCTTCTCCCTCAATATCCAAATATCAGATTTGTAACTTTAAATACATCCTGAAATATAATAAAAAGTGCAAGAGTACTTTTAATTTAAATACAGTGTTTATCTTAGTAGTTAATAGATTGCTAAACAAGATGTAAAATACACATATGCATAAAAGCTTATACCATGATCTGCAGCGCCATGCTGTGCATTAAATGTGAAAGTTTGGCATTTCACTTGCAATTCATGCTATGTTTCTTTGGTTTTCACCCCTACTATTAAGTGGAAGAGCACCTGCTTTAGCTTGTAATCACGGGGCACTTTATTTCTTTAGAGGAAAAAAAAACCCAACAACTGGTTCTGGGGCTCTATTTTCTCGATGCAGATGCAGAAATCTCATTAGTATTATCAGGAAAGCTAAGGACACAGGGGAGAACACACCACATTTAGGTTACTGTACAGTTCTGCAGTCTCTTACGTTTAGCCAATACTTCCAACAAAGTAGCCCATAATAAAGCTTGGAATTGAACGCTGTCTTTTGTTTGTTACCAATAATTCCTGTAATACTGGGCTCTCATAGCTGAGCAAGATTCATACTGTTACAGTCACATTTATATCCACATTCAACTTCCTTTTATTAGAAGTATAATACTGCACTTTATATCACAAATGTATAAAAATATGGCAGATAGTGTCATAACAATACTTTTCTTTTAAATGAGTATATTTAAAAAACAGACAGTTATTTTCCATTTATATATATATTTATATATAGAATAAAATACTCCCGATGCAATATATAAATGTTACTGTTAGTTTTTTATAGAAACTACCGTAGCTGTTGCACTGCTTCACAATGTTTCAAACAGCTCAAAATAACTTTACATTGTAACATAAAAGATATGATTATAACAGTACGATATTAGGTCATCATAAATAAATATTACAAACCCTATCAAATATGGAAGTTTAAAAAACAAATTTAAGACATACAATTTAACTTTAAACCCTTAACGGGGATACACTTTTATCACATAAACCCCACTGTGTTAACTAGGCAGCAAAAAATGTAGTAAGGGCATAGGTCTACACACGAATGTTTTCACCCTTCTAAGTGCCAGTACATACCAGAAGTCTCCCAGCTCTCTGACAGAGATGTGCTCTAAGCTGGAATGTAACTGAGAGAAAATGGCGATACATTTTTCTCCCTGAACGGCACACTCTGCCTATCATCCAGTGACATTCCTGATGACTAGTAATTCGTAATTCGACTTGTTTTACTGTAGAATCCCTGACTCTCACTGTGGTGCCAAACAGCATAGCTCCACATGTACATATTGCACACCTTTATAAAGCTGAAAATGCAGTCTTACCATCACCAGAACTACCACCGCTCCCCTACGCTGACCTCCATGCGAACTGGCCTGTTACCTGGAGCGCGATTACAAGGCTGTCTCTTTTAAATCATTCAGATTTGGCATCCGTGACCGGTTTGTTCGGTTATACGCGTGCCCGTTCTGTCCACTCTTGGAAGGCGGCTGCTCGGAGTAGGGAGGCCCATCGCTGGCGCTCCTGTTGACGGGGGAGACGTGCCAGGTGGGCTCCAGCTGGCTGGGGATCTGCAGCGTTGGCCGGCTCTTCGGCTGCGGCTCTTGCCGCGCGTTGCTGCTGCCGCTGCTGGAGCTTTGACTCATGGGGTGAATTCGCACTTCAGAAAAAGCAGCTTTGGCTGGCTGACTTGGTAAGGGTTGGAAGCGAGGCTCAGCAGGGACAGAATGATTCGTAGAGAGGTGTAATAGCTTTCGAAGAGATTTTAATGGCTGGCTCTGAAAGACAAGGGGGAAAGCACTTGACCTTCTGCTCTCTCATTACTGTATAGTATCAAGACTTCCTATAACAAAACTATTATATCCTAGATCAGACATCCTGAACTTCACAGGACTTCTTCACCTCTAGCACGTACTGACATGGAATATTTCCTTCCAAGTTGTGACTACACATCTGAGAAAAATGTCTTCTCACTATGATCCATTACCTACCTGAAAAGATGGAATGGCTAGCTTGGAAAAAAGCTTTTGTTCCTGTCAATTATTTTAACCTTGTGTCCTATGAAAACAGTCACAGACAATTGCATTAGCTGTCCATCTGTCCATCTGCTGTTAACTTTAGAACCGCAGCCACATTTCACGAGGCACAGATATCAGAAGTACCAAATTCCTAAAATTTTCACAAGCATCAGTTGAGAGTTAGAGAGTTAAAAAGAGTCTTGTGTAACTATCTGCACTGAAATAGAGGCTGACAGAACTCGGCAGTTTGATATTTTGTTTGCCATGAGCTCCTGCCCCTCACAGCATCTTTAGCTGATGAGCAGGTGGGAGGAAAAGGGACACATGGGGTTACTGAAATGGGTAGCAAGTGCCGGGGTAAGCCTGAGTACACAAAACGGCAAGATAACAACTCCATTAAATTCCAGAGCTCACAGAAAAATGTGCTTCTTCAAACACAGCAGCTGCAGTGGACCCTCTTTTTCAATTTTCAGTGTTGTAATGGCACAGAAGTTGCCTCCCAATGCCTGCCCCTCAAGCTGGGTTTTAGAACCGGAGAAAACAAAGCTGCGTTTGTGCCGTGTGACGCTCCAGTACTGCAGCCTGCACAGCCAGCAGCCTGTGCCAGCTGAGGCACAGCAGCATGCTGAGTGGGCTCCGGCGGCCCAGCAGGCACCCCTGGGGTGCACCATGCCTAGAAGAGTTCACTTCATGGCCTTTCCGCAGCGCCTGCTGTTGATGTGCACTGAAAGGCTGTTTGCCTCTAACACAAACACATAACCAGTATTTCTAAAGGCTCAAAGATTGACACAGGGACGCACAGTCTCTGCTTTTCCCTGTCATTCACGCCTAGATATTCAAAGAAATAGGCAGGACTGCAGGTACGTGTTTTACATTCAGTGAACAGGGACTGGGGCGGATGGAAAATAACGTCAAATGCAATTTTTGTGTTCACCAGAGAAAAAGCTGTCAAGATACCTCAGATGTTAGAATACAGGGAACTGGTAATGCCACTTACGTGAGGCTGGATTTCTGTCATCTTCTCAGGATGCCAATCCTTCTGCCTGCTGCTCTGGTGATTAGTAGAATGAATGGCTTTCTGTAATGCCAAGAGATCCTGACCATCAGTGCTAGGCATCTGCAACAAAGCATTAAATGCTGGTCTCTTACTATATTCTAAAGAATAGCTGTAAATCGTTTTCCCCAGTTAATTACACAACGCAAGGGAAGCTGATTACTGCAGCAGAATTGCAATGCCCTTTCAATGTCTACCCCATAGTAAGTGGCTGCACAGGTCATGCAGATTTGCTGTACCCTTAGCCCTTAAAGCATTCGCATGCTGTTAGTGTTACTTGCTGTAAGAGAGAGCAGTTAAACAAGGCTCCCAAAAAAATCAACAAAAAAAACTGTTGAGCCTCATCTTCATTTAAAAGCATTCCATACTGCAGTTAAGACCGTGGATCAGTTCTATAAATTTGTTCCTGAGTGAAGCAGTTCTAAATCATCTCCAAACTGATGTCTGCCTGATTTTGCCATCACAAAACACGAGCTTTTTCCTTCCCCATCTTTCTGCTCCTCCCCAATCAGCCCAAACTAAAGTAAAAATTGAAAAACTCAACACCCCTAAAAAACAAGATGCAAATTCAAGAGAATCTATGGCAGAAAGACACTTTAAAACTTACATGGAGACTTCAATTTCAAGAATTTTAAGCAAAAAAGGACAATTCAATTTAACATATTTTTAATGCAAGCTGTCTTTTACAACGAACAATCAGGACAAACAAAAACACAGTAAAACCCTGAGCTAAAATTTATTTTTCAAGTAATCTGTTGTTAATATTTAATTAAATTTATATGTAAAGAAGCAGTTTGCATAGAAAATGTATTTCCAATATAGATATAAAACAAACCAGGTTAATTTTTTTCCTGATTGAAAAGAAGTCAGAAATTTTTAATTTTAGACGTATGCAATTTGACAACCATTTTCCTCCGTTAGTCCTACTCCCAAGGCTCATTCTCTCTGGCACTGTACATGTTACATTTTCGGGACATCAAATAGTCATAAACCATTTTTTTTAGATGTAATCTACTTTGACAGAACTGCCAATTTTACTTAAATTTATCGAACTGGCCCAAGATGCTTAACTGACATGAAGAGAAAGTGACCCCATGAAAATAAAACACATGCTGCTGTAGTCAGTAAAACAAGTTTACTGGAGCATTTTACAGAGCTACTGTACTTAAAAATTAATACCATGGGTAGAGTGACTACAGGAAGCTTTTTCAAAGAAGAACTATGCTTTAAATTATTCTTTGAATTAAAAAGAGGAAAGAGGGATTTCTTGATGCTTGGATTCTCCCCGTTGGTGGAGTCTGTCTGTAATATAAGATACAAAATCTAAATGCATAGTATTTCAATTCAAGAGATCTGTCCTTACTATATTAATTCATTACTCTATTTTTGTAGTTCCAACAGTACATAGTATCAATCCTATGATCCGCTTCAGGAAAATATAATAGTGATAGAATAAAAAAAAGTGTGTGGAACAAACTCAAGGAACTCCATGTGTATAACACGTGCAAAAAGAGATCAGTGCACCTATGCTTATATCCATTTCCCATTAGGAATGCAGAGCGCATTTCAAAGCCTTTTGAACACTGCAGGTATGTCTTGATGATTTTCTTGAGTTTTGGATCAAATCTTTTGTTACATATGATAACGATCTAAAATGATACGGCATTTCTTATTTTTATATAAATTAAATATCAAAGACATACTGTTAATAGCAGTAATCAGTTATAGAGCGAGCAGTTGATAATTACCTCTGAAAAAAATAAAAGCATTCTACTTTTAGCTTTTAAAATGAGCTAGGGCTCCAAGATGAATTATTTCAGTTCTGACCAAAATACATCTTCAACAACTTCACCTACAACTGCAAGAGCACTGGCTGCTTTATTGTTACTTCTGTGACACAAGCAAAGGGCATCCCAGCAGATGCAATATCAGGGATTGAAATTATCAACAAGAAGATTGCTCCCCTGCTCAGGTACAAGCAAGCATTATTTTGCCTTCCAAAAGAAACCTCTACAATACAGTTGAATGCTCGCCTGACTAAATGGAACAATGGGTGCATCACCAAAAAAGAAGGTTTTCAAACTTTTTCAACTTCTAGATGCATCCAAGCTGATGAAAGACAAAGTCAGTAATTAGCACAGCTTCTTTAGAAACTCTACAGCCAGAAGAATTTCCTGTATGAAGTTCAGTAAATTAAAAAGGAATCACAGCATCAGGAGGAGAAATGCTCACTTGCAACTCTTTCCAAAGTACATAATTTCTTCAGACCCATAGTTTGCAATATGTGCCAAAATCTGCCAAACTCAGGCTCCTCTAAAGATAGTGGATACTGGCACTGTACAGAGCCTCATAGACGTTAAAATGTTTGGTAAAAAAAGCAACCCTGTAATTCTAACAATCTGCAACTTTTTTGCTGTATTACTAAAAGACTCTAAGCAACATAAAAAGGAGAATGAATAAGAACAGCTTTGCAGAAACAACGTTGCAAAGAATTTCCATGGCAGACAGTAACGATTATCATCCCATGAAGAACTGCACCTGGAGAACTCTAGCGAGAATGATTAATGGGAACAACTCTGCACAAGGAAGTGTCAGAAATTGGTATCAGTTCTGGGCTATTAGATATTTTGAGAATGGCATTATTAAGAAGGTATCTTAATCAATTCGTTTTCAGTCATCTTTATGACTCTTATGGCAATCACTAGCAAAATGAGACTTGTCAAAGAATATTATTCGCAAATAGTAAATAGTGGATGTGGTATTATCACCCTTAAACTCTGTTGCATGCTTCTCATTGTGATCGTTCTCAGGTCTGGTTTGTTATTTGCTGCAGGAAGTCTGCATCAGAGCACACAGGTAGAATTACATGTTTCTAGGGCTCTGTACGAATTATAAGCCTCAGGAAAGAAAACCTGAATAGTCACCTGCTCTGTGTTAGATTTTTAACATGAATTCATAGGAAACATTATTCATGTAGCTGAAGAGCTATTACTACAGTGCGGTTAGAAGATCTTTACTACTGAAGTCAAACTTGGTGTTGAACTGAAAGTATTAATTTTAATTTGTGCTGGAAGATCCTAATGAACAATGTTTGTTAGGGAGACTTCCTCAACTAACAGACAAAGGACAGTGCCTGAACCAGGCACTTGTGCACATATCGGTGTGCACAGTCTGTCCCTAGATGCTGCCCTGTTAAACAACTGTACGTAGAAATGAGAAGAGGCTTTTCAGTCTCTTGTTGGATGAAGTTGATGTCAGCAAGATTGTGGATGAGGATGCAAGAGTTTTATTACTTTTCAGGAATTTTATGCATCTTTCTGTGAAATACTAGCTCTAACTGCCCAGTGTAATTTTCCCTTATGCAAACCCTCTCTCTCTCCATCTCTCACTTTCTTCCCTCTCCTTAATGAGAAGAAATAGAAGTAAGGATATGTATAAATCTGTCTTGGCTTGTAACCAGTGATGTTTTCATAGCTGCAGATCAAGGTGCCTGTCATTTAAAGTCTTGGGAATTGCTGGAATTTGAGCTGCAATACAACTCAGCTCACTCTCTCCTTCCAAACAGTTTAATCTGGCAGTAATTGATACCTCACACACCAGCCAGGCTTTTGAAGTGTTCCCTGCCACCAAGCCTGAATGGCTGAAATCTGAAACTGAGCAAATTTAACATCTTTTTTGGAAATTGCATCAATGGAACCAGTGGTCTTAGGTGTGCTTTCCTTTCATGGACATTTTGATACCAAATAATCCCAGAGTCTTAATCTAGGTATTTTGTTCAGTTGCGTAATGCAAACAGTCATATTCCAACTGGGTGCAGGAATTAAGGTGAACATGTTCAGAAGGAGAGGTGGGAGCCACTGCCCTAAAACCTGGCCAGCAGGAAGACATCGTGCATTTTTTGTGCTAGGTAACACATGCATGCACAGGTTCCATATAGTTCAAAGAAAATTAAACAAACCAAAAGGTAGACAAACTCCCCCAATTTTCAACAGCCCTGCACCAACACAACAGACTATGCCACCTCAGACTATGGCAGAAGATGTTTTGATTTAGTTACTCCCCTTTGCTCTGAAGTGCCATTAACTTTTTCCAGAGTCTATTTAACTATGATGAGTATGATTTACTCCATTTGAAGACCTTCAAAACCGTAAGTACAATTTCACTTACAGAAATATTACGACTTAATTTTTCAATGGCATCGAGATCTTAAAACAAACCCTGAAATGTGGGCAATTCAAGTAAGATCCTCTGAAAAGCAGAGTGTACATTACTGATGATTCCACTATTAGACAAAATATGGTTTGATTTTCAGATTCCAAGTCTGAGATTTACCCTCTTATTTGTACACGGAGAACATCTGACACAACACAGATATCAAAAAGCTATCATTACTAACCAATGAGTTCTCATGTTTTAGTGAAAAGCATATCTTAGAAAAAAAATTGGGTAGAGTTCTTCATTTTACTATCCAGAACTCATTACACAGAAAAATGAAAGGTAAGAATGAAGCACACTGAAAAGAATGGGTAACAAAGAGACAAAGGTTTTTTATGACACTATTTTGTACATGAAATTTAGTAACATACTACCACACCAACAAAAAGAAGTTCTTCCTCTGGTGGCCTGGTTGAGAATTACAAGACCACAATTCTTACTAGCTGTAATTTTAGATAAAGTACCTGCAGTTTTAAATTTTTTTAAAACAGACTTAATGCAAATGCAATTTTAAGTATTTTACTCTTTCCAGAGCTGTCATCCAAGAATAAGACAAGACAATGTTTAGGTTTCCCCACTTCTTATAGGAACTTTCATTATAAAACTTTGTGAAATGCTAATATGCTACTGCCCTATGTTTGTTTTCCCCTCCCAAAACTTAGATGTAAATATAGAAATATAGAAAAGACAGCAAAGACTTACAGTATGTAACAAAAGTCACAATCCCCCCAAAACATAAAACGTTCAGAACGGTTAAGACACATCATCCTTATTCCAGCCACAGGGTACAGCAAGAAGATGGAAGCTGTCATCAAGACACTGCCAAAAAGAATTCTCTTTTATAGCAGTCTGATCTCCTCCTAATGGGAGTCTGAAGATTTTCAGTCTCTGAAGATACACAACGCATTTCTATTCTTTGAATAGTATCACCATATACTGCAAAAGAATTTGCTGCAACATCTGCTTAAAACTTGCATCTTACTTGGATGTTGAAGTATCGGAATGAAAACAAAGACACACAGGAAACGTATCCAACTGTCAAACAGTGAAAATAAAATAAAAGAACAAAGAGATACATGCGGGTATGATCACAAATAATATATAGGTACTGTACTAGTCCAGCATATTAAAATAGTAACATTCAAAATTGATATATTTTCTTTTAGAAATAACTGTATACTTACCGTTTGAGATTTCTTCTTTTTCTTTTTTATTGCCCTGAAAAAACCTTGCTTTTCTTTCTCCTTAAGCTGTTCAGAGTGACTGTTAAGATTTTCAGGACTTTTCCTAAACATGAGATAAGGTATTGTAAGATAGATTTTATTTTGACATTACGCAAATTCTGTGTAATAATGAGACCTTATTCCAAAGAACGAAAATTAACGATTAAAAGCAAAAAGATTCTTAATATTTTAGCATCCGTTGGTTCAAGGGTTACTATACAAATAATGGATAAGTTGTCTTATTAAATGGGATAGGAGGAACAGTGTTAGGGTAAAATGATTAACACAAACCAGTGAACAGTTATTTAGGGAAAAGGTAAGCATGCACATCTTTTTTCTAAAGCCAAAATTTAATATTCAAACCAAAATATTTACACAAAAGATCTTTTAGAAAAATGAAAATCATATCTGAGTGAACATACAAACGATGAGGAGGTATAAAACCACAGGTCCAGTTTATCCATTGCTTGCTGGAGAGCCAGGAGTTGCAAAGTTCACCAGACAGAACCAATTTCAATCAAAATTCCTGACCTTTGCTGACATGGTTCCAAATTTATCATCAGGGAGGCTGGGGATCTACTGTTGTCCATTTCAACTTAAAAACTTCAGTTAGTTTGTTATGCGTGGGTGAGACAGTGCTGGCAAGAAAAGATGACCCCAAAGCAGAACAGCTGACTTGCCTGAAGTTGGAATTTTATTTATTTCCATCTCACATCTTGCTTACAGCTGAATTAACTACAGCTGATAAACAGCACGTTACTTCAAGTATTCACAGCAAACTGTGTACTTCAAGTACTGATACGGGGTAAAAAGATGGGTTTAGGTAGGACATTGGTCAGACAGAGCTGGATACAGTTCCAGTACCCGTCACAATATTTTGAAAGCTGAATAGAAAGAATGGCCTACATTAAAAGAGTCAGAGATTTCCAAGTCTTTAGTAAGTTAAAAAAACACAGCCAAACCAACATTTAGAGTTTCCTTGGTTGCAGGTACTTATCCAGGGAGAAATGACAGAGTACTAGAGGGATCTTTAAAGCAGAGGGCAAAGACATCACAAGTAGGTGGTCAATGAAGCCACAGAAGTCATATTAGAAATAAGGCACTGATTTTAATAATGAGAATTATTAACCACCGGAAGAAATTCTTTAGTGAAGTATATTTGTCATCTTTCTGACATCTTTTAAAATCCGACATTTCAAATCAGGACTGCGTACACTTCTGCTGGATACACTACTGGGCTCTGACCCCAGAGAACGGACGACATTTAATGGCAACCAACACGCAGGAGGTCACACTTGGTGATTTAATAGCCCTTTTCAGCCTTGAGGTGCATGAAAACAAAAATGAAGTTATTCTACTGCCTTGCTGGAAAACCTGAGGGACAGCCACAGTTCTCAGGGCTCTGGATGACGAAGAGAAGCAGCTTTTCTTGGAGCAACTGTAATGTAGCAATACTTTGCTGTCTGCTACAGTTATCTTTGGGTTCCAAATCCGGCCTAAAGCACTAGGGCTGCAATCTGGTGATTCAGCTGCTACTACATGCCAAGCTGACATTTTTTTCCCAAGCAAATGTGAAACATATAATTGGGGTGGGAACGACTAGAGTTGTCTCTCTTGCTGCTAATTGTATCTTTGTTCTAAAACAGGGTTTGATCAGTTCCTCGATTTCTACCCCAAACCACCTCCGACTCAAAATGCTACCTGGTTCTATCTAAATGCATGCAATGTTTATACACTGTTATAAAACAATTATTGAGTAAGAGAAACGTGCATAGATGAAAGATGCATAAGCAGAAGGGATGGTGGGAATTTTCCTAATATAGATTTTTGTAACTTAATTTTAGATCCAGAAAATACATTCCAACATTCAGTGATACAGACAAAGTGTGAAAATTTGAAATCTGAAAGTAGACGTGAAAAATATCTACTTCAGAACAATTATTAGATTTCTACCACATAGTTTAGATATCCTGGATTGCTACAGATTCCTGTTTATGTCATCTTCCTGGATTTGGTAACATTGCATAACAGCAGTCAGTTTTGTGTTATCACCTAAAGCATCAAGGAGAAAGCCCAAAAGTAAATGCTACTGAAAGCTTTAGAGGTTCTGTCAACTCTCAAAAATTACTTCACACAGACAAAAAAAAAACCTACTGAATTATTTACTAAATGATATTTATTTTTGGGAGTTTCATTTTCCTTAATCTGTTGGAAAGCCCGGAGGAAAGCATACGCTCCATATATCCTGCTTGTACCCTGAAAGTCATTGTGAATGGAGCTGAGAATCAACCAAGCCTTTTCCCAAAGGAGCTACTGCACATCCACATCTGCAAACACACCCCAAACCACGGCCCCAGTGCAAATCACCAGTCCAGAGACTATGCTGCCCACTGAAGGACCAGTCTCAGATCTTAAGTCCCAGTGTGGTTACTGTGCATTCTCCTTTAAAATTTGTCAATGTCTTGCTATGGCTTTTCTGCTCCAACATCCAATCTTCAGTGAAAACACTGCATTTTTAAAGGTGATTTTCATCTTCAGAATAAATCTTGAGACAATTTTTGCCACGGTTTTAGACAGATTTAGTCAAGGGTAATTCTTTTCTTTGGTCCAATGAACCTGGACAAGAAAACCACTCCCAACAGCAGATGAGCAGACAGGAGTGAAATTCTGCACCCTAATTCCCTCATTATGACTCTCCAGTGACCAGACAGTGGAGAAAAGTAAGGGGCTGAGAACTCTGCTCATCTTCAGTTGCTGCTTACCCAAAAGGCAGTGGTTTTACACCGACGGGTTTATGTCATTAACTCCTATGACTCATATTGCAGTACAGTTGTCTGAAAAAGCACTGACCTTGAAAAGCAACTGCTTCGAAACACATGCTCATTATGTCAAGAGAGCGAACATATATAGCATTATAGCAGGAAGTTTCAGCACCAGGATTTTGTAATGAGTAAAAATAGAGCAGAACATTTGGATCGATGAAACACTGGGGTATTTTAGGCATCCCAAAAGATGGTTTTCAGACAATGGACAGTACAGGCAGAAATGAGGATTATCAGAAAAAATCTGCCTGGTATAGTCACACTGCAATTCTTACAATGCAACTGCCGAGTTTTGGTATGTTGCATAAAGCTTTAGCTCTTGAGAGCAAGCAGTTATAGCAGAGCCTGTCACACAGTGCCTCTTTTACTAGCAAGTAAGACCAGCCCTAGAGAAGAGCCCTCACTGACAGAACTTGCTCTCAATCAAAACCAAAAGCAAAATGTTCTCTTCTCCATTATTTAATCTTTTTCTTTGTGCCTTTTGCATGCTTAGGACACATAGTATAGATCACATTGGTTATTCCGGTCAGAGATACTTGGAAAAAGACACAGAAACGAGAAATGCTGTGAGTATCACTAGCATTTATTGCCCCTTGGGCAGGAAAGGTATCCAACCTCATGCAGGTACATCAAGGTGTAGCAGCAAACATGCATGGGGCAGGCAAACTGCTGTCCTTTAACATAAACTTAAAAAAAAAAAAAAAAAAAAAAAAAAAAAAAAAAAAAAAAAAGTAAGTAGGAAGCGTGCTGCATTCATGCTGCCATGGATACATTCACGCTGCAGACAGCTCCTTTTTGGAGGCAATTCCTCGCGCTTCAGTTTACATTATTCTTCAGCAATCTTAATCTCAGCAGGCAGCTGGGTTAGAAATCCTCTTTAACCGCCACAGTACTACTACTCCTTCTACAGAACTGCTCACAATTACGAGTAAGATTTTGGTCTAATGGAGGAGTTATTGAAATGCCTGAAGTTTTCTTCAAAAGATAAGTGAATATACAAAACAAAAAACCCTCGGCAGTTAGACAGTTACCACAAACAAAGGCAAGAAAATGTCAGAAGCCAGAGAAACATCGCAAATACATGGTTTACCTAAGATATCAATCCCACAAGCTGAAGCCCTCAGCAACAATTCCTGGTCTAAAAGCTTGAAAATCAGAGATCAAATCTGCACGTTGCTAAGAGCTGCAAATTTTTTCTTTCATGAGAAGAAGTAGATTTATTAGACGGAATAAAACCCAGACCTACCATCTTGTATACAGAATACAGCTCAGAAGCCACTATAACCACAAGCATCACTATGTTATGGCTTTACCAAAAAAAGTATACACTGGTATGTGTACACATATATATACACACATACACATTTTACACCCTTCCCATAATGCTCTTCCTGTAATTCAACATTAGTAAGCAAAACAATTTGGAAGTAGTTGGTTTCACAAACCTGTAGCTCACTAGGCTTATTTCTCAGACAGAATACTGATGACTACAAGTTCTGGAAGGCTTCCCTGCAGATAACATTACATTTCATTACCCAGTTTTAGGACAAAACAAAACCCAGACAGGGAAAGGGACAGGGAAGAGGCACTGCTTACTAGAAGAGAGCCTACGTGCACTGATAGGGAGGCTCAGATGCAGCCAAGTAGATGAAAAAAGCAAACATAGCAGACGATAATGTATGTGCCACAGTCTTGGGCAGGAAATGCCTGTGGGGAAGTGATACCATTTGGAAGGTGAACATCTTCGGGCTATGCTGAGCAGATTCCTAAAGCCTCCACCCACACCAGTGTAACACACAGTTGATTTTTAAACTTGCAAGCTACAAATTCAGAATTTCTTGATATTTTTAGACAAATTCTAGATATCTGTAAATGAACTGAAGTGAACTTGCAATGCAGGGATAGTCATACTGCAGAGAGCTGAACAAGCTTTCAACTGCCTTGTTCAGGTATTGGGAACCTTCTAGTTTCAGGGAACTCAGTGTGAATACATTTTTACACAGACATTGAAACAGCAACATTAAAGCCAGTTGGGACACGTTCATAGCATACCATATTGTTTTGGTATGCTACTGTTTCCTGAAAACTAACAGTAGATAACAGTAAGCCTCTGACACTCCTAAGAGTAGGACTTACTCTTTTGTTGCTCTTTTCTTCAGTCACAGAGTGTTTGTGTGCTTCTTTATTTGTATACATATACAAAATAATACATGTATTCCTCATCATTACTTTTGCAGGCAGACATGATGTATTCTAGCTGTCTCTCACAGAATAAATACATTTTAATGCACATAAGAAGTCAAAGCAACAAAGCTTTCCAAAAGTCTTGCTTGCCTTGTAAGCAACCAAGAACTTCCAGTACGAGATGCTGCACATTGGAGTTTATTCCAAAGGGATATTTAGAAAGACGACAATGCAGTGCTAAGGGTAACTCAGGTCAGCTTTTTGGCACACTGGCAGAACAAGGTTAAGAATCTTGCCTATTACCTACTAGATTCGCCCAGCTCAAGACAAAGCTTGTACAAGCTGAAAGCGAATAAAACATCTACTCTAAAGATGTTCAAGTTCAAGGTCACCCACAGGAAATTAAACTCAAACAAGAAGATTTTCTAGAACAACATAAAATATGCCTTCTTTCCCAAATCCAGTTGTCTAAAGTTCAGAAAGGATTTAGTAATTTAATAGTAAAACCTGATCACAAAAGTCGAGTTTATTACTTCTTTATTTTAAAGAGGCAGGACATTGAGGACAGAGTGAAGAAATGTACACAAAGACAAGGGAACATTTGTGACAATTCAGTCTAGCAAACATTCACAAAATCTTTGACAGAAGAAAGGTAACACAGAGCAATAGTATGAGAGGAGCAATATTTTACAGTAGTGGCAAGTCCAGGTGGAATACATGTCACTCATAATTTGAGATGAATTGTCATGTACCAGTTATGTCTGTCAGACATCAAATATTTATTTCATCATAAAATTGATGTAAGCAAAGTCACATTCCATTAGAGCTTCAAACATCTTCATAAGCATTTACACAAATTCTATACAGAAAATTAAGTAGAGGAACACGGACTCTACATCACTCAGGAATCTGCATTTACGGCACAGAACAATTCTGCAATAACATTGGACCATTGCCAGGACAACTTGCACCGAGTAACATGTAGAGCTGGGCAGGAAGCATCTCAGGAAAACAGGGAGTAGGAAATGCAAAGAGAAAGAGGAATGCATGCCAAAATAGCAGTTCATTTGATCTCGAGGGCACTGCCATTCTTTCCATTTCACAAGACAAAATGATTATCCTGTGGGTTTTTCTCTCAAAGGAGTTATTCCACTTTGTGGAAATATTTGAGCATATTAAGCGGAGCAAAGACTTAAATCTAACCCTCTCAAAGTTAATCAAGGGTCCTTTTCACTAGGCTATGCTCAGCATCTTTGTGGTCCTTTCATTACTTCAACAAGATGAAATAGCTAAAAGGCAATATATTTAGGGTAAAAAGAGCGTGTGCTCAAATGTGCATTTACTTGTTAGGCAGAAGATCTCAGTTCAAGCCTCTAGTTCAAATAACAAAGAACAAAGGCCCTGCACTTGAGTTCCTCCCATGCCAAAAAATACTGATGACCCCAGAATACTTGTTATTTTGAGTATCCCACTGGTTTTGACTAGCAGTTACACCCTGGAGCTGAAAAATCTTCCCCAAAATGTTTAGCTGATATTAGTCCGTTCCTTTGAAAAGTTTTGATTTTGATAATTGGGACTTGCAAGGAAAATAAATACTTGGTCAAAAAATTCCCAACCAGCTCTAATAACATATGCTATTATTTCAGTTCAGAGTTAAAATAACAGAACATGTTCCTTTGTAGCAACTGCATAATAAAAGGTAAGATATTGCTGAATGACATAAAGGAAAACAAGATCCCAGTTATCTTGTTATATGCAAGATAAAAGGATTCAAATATGAAAAGATGTAAAAAGGTTCAACAGGACCTCATTTAGCCACATAAATTACAATGTAATCACCACCATAAATGACCAGATCCCCAAACTAACTTCCACAGAACTGATGCAGGTGGAGCTACTGAAGGACAGGAAGCAGATTCGAGTGAATCAGAGCAGGTGGCAAGTGTTCTGCAGCGAACATCTTCATTGCTGACACGGGTATATAACTTGAACAAAAGCTGAAATACCAGTTGTGTCCCTCCCCCTCCCCCTCTTCTTTTTTAAGCATATAATTCACAGACTGTTCACATGAAAATACAATATGTTAACAAACCATTGAAACAGTTCTTTAGATAGCGTAGTTTTACCACACTTTCAGAGAGCAGTGTTCCAGACAATGGCATACAAAGTTGAATAGAGATAATGCACGCAGTCCATTCCTCCCAACAACCCTTTGAAACCCTTACTTATTTTTATTCACCGCACTTTATTGCGATCTAACATAGAACATTAAGAGTATTTTAGAGCTATAGAGCTCTCATAGCAACAAAATTAAGATATTTCCCTTTAAGTCCTGCAAAGCTACACATATGCTGTCATTCTATTAGCATAATGATAGTTAATTGCTCTACGTTATGTAATGGAGCCACGTGATGCTTTTAATCTTTTAAAATCAATAGGCACCACTAAGATGTGGCTTCAGCCATTTTCCCATAGAATATACTCAATTCCTTCTGTGATGCACAAGCAAAGAAAGCAGCAGTCCCCACTGTAAAGTGAATGCTATATTCTTCATTAATACAGTCCTATTTTATATATGGAAACATGCATTTTTATTTTTTATTTTTTTATCTTATATTTGTCTGACAAGTCAGGCTTCTAGAAACCACAGATGAAGCTAAGGGCTTGCTACACGCACACAAGCACTTTTTGTTATCTTTGATGAAAGACTGATAATGGAAGAAAATCAGAAAAGATAACACAAAAGTTTGTCATTTTAATGCACTCAATGTGATGGTTTGATGAAGTATTTCTTGTTGCTCAAAATGGGACAGCAAGCATGCAATGCTATGTCAACACAGGCAGAGGAAGCAATTAAGCATGTACACACAATAGCAAATTTTGCAAAAAAATCTTGTAGGTTATTTTTTCTCCTCTTAAAAATCCCTTTTTTTCCTGCCATTCTCTACACATTTGTGTAAATAACAACTCACCAGGTATCAAAGGTGGTTTGTCTCTTTGAGTGGTTTGCCACCGTGCTGCTGTCTGCTGGTAACACAGAGGCTCTGTTTGACACATTGTTTTCTATGTATGTACTCTCTGGACGCGGAGATGGAACTGAACAGAGAAATAGCAAACACTGTATGCTGAGCTCTGCCAAAAATCACATCTTTGAGTTGTCTGCTTCCTCTCTACCTCTTTCACAGAAATCAGTGAAGTGAACTGACAGTTGTACTTTATGTACGACACACAAAAAAGTATTTTTTGCTTTTTAAAGCTCGGAAAGCCCTTGTTTTGCAATAATTGCAAGATGATAATGAAAATGCTGGCATCATCAACTTGGGTATGACGTAGTTGGATATTGAGAACACCTCTATCTAAAGATGCCTGCAAGTGTGACTGATAATCAAAAACAGGAAACAGAATAAAATGTTGGAATACTCTTATTAAAGACACAAAATACCACATTTTACCCTTTGTCTTCACTCAGGCCTTCAAAAAAACCTGAAGACAAAACAGTAATCCTGAAAAAAATTACTTCAGGTTTAGTGTAAGAGATTACTCATTAAAAACGAAAGGATCAGAATGAAACAGTATGTTTTTTAAACAAAAATACTGTACTTTTGAAAACAGGTTATGCATACCTGAAATACAAATTTGCTGCCAGAATTATCACCAGAAATATATGCGCTGGATTACAATTGATCTGACACTAGTTGCAGCATTATTGTACTATCACACTAATATCAAAATTAAATAGGTAATTTTTTTGTTAAGCTGTAGTACAAAAGTACATGCCAGTAACCTCTGTATGAAATCAGTACTTAAGAATTGAGTAAATAGGAATTTATTTTTTTCACAGTAACTTTTTCTTTCAAGAGCTTTTACATTTACTTTTAACAATGCGTAATTTGAACATAGTAACACTTTCCCAATGAAATAGTTAAGTCTGTGTATTAAAATAAAGTTGTTTCCTAGATGTAGTTAAAGAGGAAGAAATCTCTACTTTTATTATAAAGTATTGAATACAACCTCAGACCTACAGTTTCATTAGTGCACAGAGTTATGCATAGAGTTATGAGGTCATTCTTCCTTAGAGCCTCTGTTTCACTGAGCATACAAAAGGACAACCCATGCCCAGTTTTAGGATTGTTTTAAGGATTAATAAAAGCAATTCAGGATTTAAGCTTCTTGAGGATTCTCAGTTCTGTTTACTACAAAACCTTACACACCAAAGCACTGGTTGAAATAATACAAGCTTTAATATTTCTCGAAAGTTTTAACATTGCAATGGACACTTGCAAGGATCTGAACGTGTCTAAATCAGGTCATCTGCCAACTGATCAACTTGAAGAGGATCAGAGGGAGATTGGTGACTTTACTTAAGGTTATTAGGTGACTCATAATCGAATTTTAGCTGATTGCGACTTCTTAAGGTTCAGGGGAGCCCCACAAGCCTCCTAATACTTGCAGGACAGTAATTAGCTTATCATCCTTGTCCTCTTCAAAAGGATTATCCAGGCTTAGCCATGAGACAGCTGCTCACAAATCACCATCTTTTTCGTACCATACTAGAACAGTATCAACTTGTGTATACACATAGATGCATATGCACACACATATACACACATATGTACATATGTGCATGCACACGCTCTTGCTTTATTATTTATTCTGAACTGGGATTACATAACTGTGCTCTTACTTGCAGGAAACCCCAAATTTCAGTAAACCTGGGCAAAAAATATGAATACAGGTTTCAACGAATGAACAGACAGCATTGGCAGGTCCACGTACCGAATTATCTAAGACAGATCAGTAAGTATGTCAATGTGTTACAAGTCCAAAGGTGTTTAAATTTAATATTAGTAAGAATTTAAAATATGAATTGATGTTTAAAAGCATTAATAAACTGTTTTCTCTGGTAATTTTCATTTATTTTGTTCAACTTTCCCTAATAAATTACTTTCTGGTTTACAAAGAACTACACTGAACATGTTTTTCAATGCAAGTTATCGTCTGCAAATATGCAAAAATACTTTTTGCACAAACAGAATACTAATATAGTTACTATGCACAGCCTAGTAGGTCAGCCTAGTATCTGAAAATGTGGTAACAATTCTTTTTCCAAATTTTTTTTATGTTCCGGTTAGTTCTCTGTACCCATTTCCACTACTTTATTTATATTCCATGTTAAAACTCTTGTTAAATTTTTAAATATGCTCCATAAAATTACCTCTGTAAAAGCTGCCAACTCTTCTTGGAACAGGGTCATTATACAGAATTCTATTTTCCTTAGTAGATGCTCCATCTTCTGTGTGTGGATCATGATATGCTCCACCCTAAATAAAAGAACAGTCAGCTATTTAAAATGAAAGGCTAAAAACTGATTTGCAGTGTTTTTAACCAACATACAGAAGCAATAAACTCAGAACTTTACTGCACACAGTTTTCATGTCAAGCTATGAATAACTGCTAATCTCAAATCAACCCCATAATCAATAATTATTTGGTTTTGCTGTTTGCTCACTTTTTCCAAAATTACAAAAATGGCATTCACAAAATTTTGCCTCTTAATTGTAATTTTAAAGACTTTAGCATGGTTCAGACCTCAGATTTTCGCCGTGAATGAAATGCAGCTGTAACATCTCTGGAGGAATCTTTTACTGGAGGTCTCGTTAAATTTGTTTCTGATGGAATCTGGTCACTCTGCTAATGGCAAATTTTAAAAAGGAAATAGGAAATGCATGTAATTTGTGATTATTGCAACACCAAAGCACTATCTCTTAACAGCTATTATACAGTAGTAGCTACATGTACCAATAGTCACAAAGTCTACTGTTAGCAAAGAGGTAGTCCCAGAACTAAGAAATTTATAAGCTAAATAGGTAAAGCAGACAGGACAGCAAAAGAGTATCATCATTGCTAACTTAAATCTGTTTTCCTGAATGAAAACTTCCTGGAAGGTACGTCAAGCAAAGACTTAAGTACACCCTCAGAAACTACTGTATGGATGGAATTTGCCACCAAATATGACTTAATCCCACTCTTAATTGAACCAGATGCGGCAGTTCTTTCTGCAGTATGAGCCAGATAAAATTCAATATTTGAAGACCCCACAGAAAACCGTTACTGAAACCCCTGTATGAATTTAAATCTAGAACATCCAAGAAGGATGAGACCTTAAACAAACAAAACAACAAATCAGAATTAAAAACTGGGATTTCAATGAACTACGAGTGATTTCCAAAATTTATTTTGCCTTTTGTTAATAAAGACCTGGCCTCACTATCATAAATAAAACAACCCTTGAAACTGTGCCAAGATGAGAAACGCAGCTAAAACAATGGTTTAAATCATGGATTGCTTCTGTAAATTTGCAAGAGGTTGATAAATTTGATTAAATTACTACTTAAGGTACTTTCTGTTTGCCAGTAGTTAAGTAATAAATATGAGATAGTAACAGCAACTTGCACTTGATTTTACTCTGCTTACCCCCTTGTCCACATTTAACATTAAGATTTCTTAAGAACCCTTAAGAAAACAGCGTTGTAATGGAGACTTGAAAAGCCTGAAAACTAACACTGAATGCAAGCCTTCATTTTCTTTTTCTTTTTTTTAAGATTCGAAAGCTGGGAAACAAAGAATCATTTTCTTTAAAATGAATTGGTAGTGGTTAAATACAATCTGGAAACAGGGAAGTGAGGAAGCTTCCCATAATGTGAGCACAGAGACAGAGAGACAATCGTAGTAGAGAAAATCGGTACAACTGAATGGAAAACCTGAATAGGAAAATAATTAAGATTCTTTGACAACCTTTATGTTATTCCTAAAGTTTTGAGTTCACTAAGGCTGAGGGAAGTGAAATTTTCTCATCTGTAATCCAGAACGTGACAAAAAAGCGGGACAGGAAAGAATCGAAGAACATCTTCTGTAAAAATGCATTTCTGAGGCATACAAATCTTGTTAATTTAATTCTGATTTGTTATTGAATCTAGTGAAAACTAACAAAAAGAGCTGAAAAAGCTTTGTGAATTTACAGACTTGCCATACATTTCAGAAGAGTATTTTTCCTTTTAGGTTTCTGCTGGCTGAAATATGGCTTTAAAACAATGAATTGAAGGCTTACGATTAAAAACCCCTGACCACAAGAGATAAAGGTGAATTATTCCCAAATGATTAGACATTCCACAGCAAACCACAGTGAACGAAACCATAAGCATTAGGATGTATATCAATTTTGCTAAGTGAAAGTTTGTCTACCAGCTGTCAAAAGACAAAGAATGATCTGATAACATGAAATAAAATTAAAATTACTTATCAATTTAATATCTGCTATATAATTCAGAAAAAAATCCTAGCACGCTGAAGAATACAAGGCAGCATGAGCTTTTAGTATTGAAATGTCAAATGTTGCTATTACTGCCCCTCTACAATAGCATTTTGAAGAATAAGTAACATTAAACTTGACTGAAACGGGAGAGAGAAAAGAATGACTACACCAAAACAAGCAACTTGCTTGGAAATGGAGCTGCTGTAATTCCTGCTAAGGAGCTATTTTTCTTTAAATTAGATTGTATTTCTCCTTATGAGATTTTTTTTCTCCTTATAATGAATAATTCACATAATTCTGAACGGAGGAGACATGCTAAGTACAAAAATAATGCATTAGTAATGTGCTTTAAAATAAATAAGTAAAAATACTTTGTCTACGCTTTTTTCCTACTGAAGAGCCACCCAGTACACGAAAACTCTTTTTTGTACTACTTGCAGACTGCACCAAGTCCACTACGCGTATTTTTTACATAAACTAAACAGGCAGAAGTTTTTTAGTATCTTTCAATAAAGCACATTTTTTAGACTTTCAGTAGTATTTGTAGCTCTTTGACTTCCTTCAGTCTGGCAACAAATCTGAATGAGAATTTATCTTTGAAGTCACTTTATTACACATGTATGCATAAAGCACCAAACACTCATTGTACGTACTTTTCTCTGAACCATTTTCCTCCAATTTTCAATCAATCGTACAGCAATTTAATGATTTGGGGACAGCCATCTTGTGTAAAACCTTAAATAATTCATAACTGATGTATAAGGAAACTAAATCCACACCAAAACCAGCCCCTCCTCCATACTAACGTAATAATGCTCATAATGAAACATAAGGTATCTATCGACAGTAATCACTGTATCACTCCTAAGGAGTCAATTTACTGGTGGCATCTCCAAGACAACATCTCTAGCCTACACCAGTGATTTTTCACACTTATCAGGAGAAATATTGCAGTTTTGGATATCCCTTCAGTAAACTATGATGTTTCATCACTGATGTCATGCTATAAGCAAATGAAAAAGCTCACTTCAAAATTTAAGATTACTATTCAAAACAGAAAGACGTACAAAAAAAGCTAAATAAAAACACAAATGAGAAGATTAATTAAGCAAAAACAACACAATAAAAATGACAGAGAATGTAACAGAGTAGGAACTACTCATTAAATTTTAACTTCACAGACAATTTTTCTTTTCTCACATTTCAGCACCTTGTAAGAATAGTTTTCGTAGTCCAATCATTATTATTTTTAACATGGTCTCTTATTTTGTATTCCAAATATTTAGCCTCTTTTTTTTTTTTTCACATCTAACATTCCTTGTCTTACAACACCACGAATGAATAACTGCGCAACCAAATAAACAGAAGAGAGAAGGCATGACACTGTCCCCACATGAAATAAGAAGAGGAAGGTAAGCCTGCCGTAACAGGTGATATTTTGAACTAACCCTATTAGTATCTTCTGTACAGTCTTCTCGTGAAGAGCCAACAGACCGTGTGAGTGACTTATGCTGCACCTGTGGAGATAACAGTTGCAGGCTGTTTGCTCTGGCTGCCATCCCTTGCCCTACGCTTAAGCCACCCTCTGAGCCCTTTGACCTCACTCTGTCCCGGCTCACATACATAGAGTGTCTATGAGGGCGCTGCTGTGAAGAAAAAGGACTGGTATAACCTAGGCCATAGGAAAAAGATTCATGTGGAGCAGAGAGCGAGTGCGAATGGCTTCCATCCATGTGATCTGGCAGCTTTAACTCCTCCATTGTTTTGGAGTGCCTGGTTGATGGTCTTCGGGTGTCCAGGGTACCCTCGCTGCGGTTGTTCCTCCCGGATGGGCTGAGCAAAGTTCTGTTATCACTATGGCGGGGAGCAGTCGGACTGGTAGGAGAGTTCAAGTCCATACAGCTGGATGGAAAATAGCGACTGCTGTTTGGTTCTGCAGCTTGAGCCCTGGCCTCAGAAAGGTTGCCCACAGATTTCGAGTCTGTCAGAACCCCATGGCTCTTTGACTTTGTCCGATACGAGGGACTCTTAGAAGACTGTGGAATGGTATCGATATAGCTGTGGCGACTATGCTTATCACCAGGCTGCAGTGTCCCAGTTTTGTTTTGAGACGTTTCCATAAAGGAGTGCCGGTTCTGCTGAGATCTGGTGTTAGACTTCAGGTACTTTGTGCCTGGACCATCAGAACTTTTTGGGTCCACATTAAAATCAAATTCTGTTTTTGCCTTTGTTTCCTTTGGACTGAGAAGATGTGGCATGTTATTGTTGGCTAGATCTTTGTTGCCAGATCCAGGCTGGTTGCTTGATTTCTTTGCATGCATTGGGCTGTGTGCAGCTCCAGAAAGGTTTCCATTTAAAAAACTTTCGTTTGCTGGAAGACCCTCTTCTCTTGGCCCGCCAACCCCTAGTGTCTGTATATCCTTGCTGTTTGATCTGTGGTGTGACTGCAAAGCAGAACTTTTGCTGGCTTGATTTCTACATTAAAATGCATAAAGAAGCATTAATATATCAGATTACGTATTCATGTATCAGTAACTTCAACAAGAGTACGCTCCTTTCAGAAAGGAGATGCCATTTAAAACCACAAAATTAATTTGCAGTGAGATCAAAAACTGTGAACTAGGCATCATGAACTCCACTAGAATAATACATTTGCAAGTGTTAGTACATTGTTGTTTTTCACTGGTTACATCCTAAGAGACAAACTCAATTTTGGTTAATGGGCCCTGCTAACAAAAAAAAAGAAAAAGGAAGACATAAAATCCAATCACAGAAATTCCAACATTCCAATACATACCTCTACTTATTTACCCATTTGTGAGTAATATATGTGTGATCACTACTGTAAGCAGGGCATTATGAAAATCAGCTGTATACCTACTGAAAATATTGCTAAACACATCTGGCATATCAAAGTGGAATGATCGAGTAAGGCAGCACTGCCAAAAAGCCTTATACAATCAATGCTCCTGGCTACATAATGTGTATCTGAGGTGGGCGGAGACAGAAGAGACAACAGAGGATATTGTGCTGGTAAAGCCATCCAGATGGACTGACCCGGAGACCTGTCCAGTCTAGTAAGCCCCGTAACACCACATCAGGTCTACCACAGGAACGCTGACTTGTAGAACTCAGACTTTACAGAATAAAAACAGTTCTGCTCCTGGACCTATCTTGGCCCTGCAAACAGTACACCCGTGACTGAGCAGTGCTGTGGCTATGCCTATGAGCTTTGATGGGCCGAAGCCAGCTTAAAACTGAGTAAACATACTTATTTTTATATCAATTCTATCATAATCTAACTCAGATATCTTACTGAGGGATAAACTGAGAGTTGACTGTACAGATGAGTTTGTTCCTTTGTTGATCACGTTAGAAATTATAATTGGATAATGCTAGCTATTTTTATATTTAGGATTTTTGTACTATCCACTTTCAGTGATCTAATTATATATTCGATTACAGTTACTAGAAATTAAGCAAATTTAATGCCAGGCCAAAATATTTTTTTTAGTTAAAAAAAAATATGTTTTTTTAAACTTAGAGATATAGGGAACCTAGTAATTTTAGATCAAGCAGGTAGGCAAGCCTTTGTATTATACAGTTTCGTATGGACCTAGGTTTTCATTTTTAATGTCACAGCTCTAATGGTACAGCTTCTATCTTAAGTATGTATAGCAGCAGCTAAAACTTTTTCGGTATCCATTTCAGAAAATGCATAGGCTGTAGACATCATTGTCCCAAATCTTAAAGTGAGGAATTTTTTTTTTTAATCTCACAGGAAGACCTAAAGAAAAACATGGCTACAATTAAAAGACAGTGCAGTTCTGTGTACTTCAGAGGACAACCTTGAGGAAAGCTTTTGTCAAAGGAATACAATGAGTCTGCACTGAAGTATTTTATCTACCTGTAAACCTGGCTGATTGACGTATTAAAATCAAGTGGCTTCTCTCAGGCTATGTGGGTCCAACAATGGAGTCACTGCTTTAGGTTCAAGTAGACTAGACTCAATTTGTAACTACAATTACAGACAAAATTCTGTTTATCCCTACTTTGGAGAAAGATCAATGCAAACTTTTTTTTTTCCCCCTGAATTTTGAACTTTAGATTTCAAAACTTTGGACAGATCTGCACAGGTACAGTACTAGCTGCATTCCAAACAGAAAAGCATTCCTTTGGAATTTCAGGACCACCTTCAAACCACAGAATTCCTACTGCTGTTTAGGAAAGAAGTTAACTTTTTTAACAAGAGTAAGCCAAATTATTTTTTTATTATCATGAGAGAAAAAGCTTTAATGTATTCTTTTTTTTTTTTTTTAAATTCCAAGATGCATTCAACCTGATGAATAAAGTTAACAAAAAATTTCAGCTTGAATAGCTGTAATAATAAAACTATGTCTATCTTTGTTCAGTGAAGCAGCATGGAACAGCATATACATTGCAATGTACCCGAACTGTTAAATAACCAGTTTTCTTGATGATGTGATGATATTCAAATTTAAGCATCATAGCAACTTACACATTAGCATAGAAAATATCAGCGATGTCTCACCCATAGGAAGGTCACATGACCACGTTTACCTGTTAGATAATGTGTTGCTGTCTACGTGGTAAGGTTTTCTTTTAGCTGACCGTGAAGGTGAGCTTCCACAGCGATCCAAGAGTCTTTGTGTTTGAAATGAAGGATGGTTCAAACACTGTTCTGTCAGATACCTGTCTGCTGGATCTAACTTCAGTAAGTTCTTCAGAAAACAAATCCAAAAGATTAAATGTTAGTATCTCTATTTGCATCAACAACAATTTAATAAAATAAAGAACACAAATGGGTTAGTTTTATAATCTCCGGAGCATCTATGATTAGATGCAAGTGCCAGAATAATTTCACCTTGCATTAAAATACGTACAAAATGAACTCTTTCAAAAATACTATGTTTTGCTTAAGGGATGGAAGGCATTGGACTTGCTTATTATGAAGTATATATGTGCTATATGTATAATGAATATACACAGGAACATACTCAGATGGTTATACATTTGTACTTAAAAGTGTTTAAAATACAAAACCAGGTAAATGCAAAAATACGTGGCTTTTACCTGTACACATATAGATGTTTTCAATACATGAATTTTAAACATACTTTTCAGAATACGCTTTACAGCATTATTGTTTAGAAAGAAAAATACTAGATTTACCATTAATATAATGCTCCCAATGAAACAGGCTTAACAAACAGAGCAAGCATAAAGGAACGGTCTTAAGCATTCAAAAATTCCTTTAAAGTTAATATTTTTGAAAAGTATATACAAATATGAGAGTTCTGTTTTTTGTTTCAATAAAGGTTCAAGTCCACTCATATTTTTAAAGAATCATCTAAACTGTTTACAGCACACTCTGAATAACATTTGCTTTAGAATTCTCTTAAGAAATGCTGTGATTCTGAACAAAGAGACTTTCTGCCACGTAGAGAACATTTAATCACAAAATCAAAAAATAATTGGTTGATCATTTTGGTACATACATCATTTTGCCTACATACTAACTTGCAGAGGCTGGACCACAAGCAAGAACTGGAAGTCCATGGGCAATCATAAGGCTGTGAACCTGACTGGAATCACAGAGAAGTAACAGAGACAAAGCTGACGGCTGGGGCATGGTCACTGGTATGGCCGGCTTCAGAAGCTAGGAGGTGGGGAGGGGGAGGTTTGGCACTCCATATAAACTAATTCCTGAAATGCACTGAGTGACAGCATGGAACTGAAGGTATATCCACTGAAATGTCTCTGGGCCTGGATTAGAAGGGAAAGTCAATATTTGTGACATTAGGGTGGGGATTTGCTACCAACTATGCATCAAAGGTGAAGAGGATGACTCTACAAGAACAAGCAGAAGCCTCCTGGTTACAGGTCCTCATCCTCACAGCAGATTTTAACTATTCAGGAGATTCCTAGACTATGTTGGTGGCAATTTTCTAATTCAACTGCTGGAGAGGCAAACCAATCAAGAACTGGATTCCACTTTACTTGACCTGCTGTTCGCTAACAGTACAGTACTGGTAGCTAATCTGATTGCAGAAGACAGTCTGAGATGCAGCAACCCTGAGAGGTTTACAGTTAGGATTCAAACGAAGGGTGAGATAGTTAAGCATCAGGGATAGGACCCACAACTTCAGGATCGCAGACTGTGACTTCTGTAGGGGGATTTCTGGACAGACTCTCCTGAAAAACTGTCATCAGAAGAAAGGTGTCCAAGAGAGCCGCTTGATTTTTAAAGAAAACTTCCTGAGAGTGCAGGAACAAAGCATCTCATGAATCAGAACAGCACAAAATGTCACACATTGTCAGCTTGACTAAACAGGGAGCTTCTTAATGAAGAAAAACACACAATAGGCAATATGTAAGTAGAGCCAACAACAAGATACAAAGGGGTAATATAAAAGCGCTGTTTTGGTACAACGGCTGACACTAGCTAAAGCAAGTGAGAAACATACAGGAATTCTACAGTTATTCTAGCAGCAAATGGAAGCTCAGAGAAAAAAAAAGTCTGCTGATGAATGAGTGAGACAACTGAATGACAGATTATATGAAGAAGCACAAAATATTCAACTTCTTTCTTGCCCAAGTCATCAAATTCAAATTCCCAAGTGCATGCTTGCAAAAGAGCATGATTTGTGAAGGAACAGGGGAAGAGGGAAGCAGCAGAACAACGGCATCAAATGGATGATTCTTCATTCATCTAGTCCAGAAAAGCTCTCTAAACAGAAATATATGAAGAACTAGAGATACATATGTCAGCTTTAGATGACGTAAGTTGAAGTGTGGGTTATTCAGTAACCTAGTAATCAGACCTGAGGTCCCTGGGAACACAGATAACGAGGAATATAACTATGGATATGTGCCAGACTGCCCAGTATCTGGAGAAGAAACAGGCATACAACAAAGTATGTAGAGCATTTGCAGCCTGCATCCTTAACCACAGTTCTCTTCTGTTCTCTTCTTGTAAGTCTTTTGCTCATTCTTTAAAAACGTTCCAACTCCTGAACTATGTAATGTAGGTCAAACACAAAATATCCTCTCTAGTGGATCTCTGACCTTCCTCACCTTGTACAGAGCAATATGGACAAGAAAGTTGAAAAGAATTACTTGAATAAAAATAGAATGGAATTATTTAGAAATCTTTTTCCTTAAAATTTGATGCTTCATTTTGCAGCTTCAACTTTTATATCACACCAAAAGAACCCCAAAAGATATTGCTATATAACATATAAAATTAGAATAAAATGAAAATTAAAGCAATCCCCAGCGTGTGTTCTGATGGTCTGAAGAATCATCTTGAAATTGCTGTTGGGCGATATATGCTACTACAGCTTGAGTTACAGCTAATTATGACACCGGGGGAAAAAAAAAAAGAAAAAAGAAGTTTATGCAAGCTAGAAAATAGAAGACAATGATTCTAAATGTAACTTTTGTCACTATGACTCTCTTCCAGCTTACTGTGGCTGAAATAATGGGAGGATTTACTGCAGCTCACCACTGTTAAGTTCTTACAATGTTCGGTCATTTGGGGGTAAGTCAGTTTCCTCTGGTCCTCTGCAAGAAACTCAGAACTATATCCTAGTTTGGCCACGGGGAACTAGATGACTTGTTCCAGAACAGGACTGAAGAGCAACTTAAGCCATATGCTTTGTAAAGAGTGATAGCAATCAGATTAAGGCCTCAGACAGGTAAAAAGTTTACCGTACATCAACCGTCCATGCCCTTATGCTTATCCAGTAATGAACAATAATTCAGGTTAGTCTAATCCTCTTTCACTGCGGATTTATCTAAATTTGTTACAGGTTGAGAGCTCATCCTCCAGTATTACTAAGGTAACCTGTGCATCTGAATGGCTCTCAGTGTGTCTCCTGACAGCTCTTTTGTCAGGAATATGTATTGCTTATCAAATCAGTCAAATTTAAACAGACACTCCTGGCATTTGCAAGGGATATTTTCCTGATTCCTAAGAAATATCAAGCTGTGGTAATATCAAAAGGAAATTCACAAGTACTTGTAAAATGCACTCTGTTAGGAAACAAAGCTAAAAAGTCACTTACATCTTTCCCTGCATATTACAGTCAGAAAAATAAATACATTTGCTTACCTTCATAAGATCAAGCAAAACACCACTTAAAATTCCCAAGTATCTTCTCTCTAAAGACTGTGGATGATTGACTGCAGGAAACTGTGAAAGTAATACAGCATAAAAATATACTGAGAATGTAAATAAGGTATATATTAATATAACATTTCAAAAAATACAAACTATACAGTGATTAAAGGCATGTAACTTAATGGAAATCACATATATAGAAGTAGTTAATAGTTTCTGAAACATTATAAAGCCTTATGATGAAACAAATAACATCATATAACAAATAACATATGCATCTAGTCAACCAAGGAAAGTATTTTTGATTAGTAAGGCAGTCGAGGAACCTCTCTCAACGAGGAGTCATCAACTTAGATCTATAAATGCGTTTGTGGCACTGTGACTGACATGAGGTGGGTGGTTTAAAACAGCTTCAGAAATAACATAAGTAATATCCACCCAAGAAAAGAATGTAAAAATAGCTTTGAGAGAATTTCATTTTTATGCAAATATAGGACTAATTAAATACCAAAGACTAATGGACAATTCCAAAATGTTTTTAAGTGAAAAACATCACAAAAAAGGAATAGCAACTATGCAGAAGCACAAGGTTCGGGATTACTCCTGTGATCAAGCCTCAGTAAGAAAGAATTGGCAACATCATGAGAAGTAGTGCCCACTGCTGGAGGGCATCTTTTGTCAACTACAGTCTTGACAAAACAAGATGAAGGCAGTATTTGAAGCCAGTCCTAACTGTCTGAAAAGAAGAACGAGATAGGCAGGAAAGATTCGAGGAAGAAAAAAATAAAGCACAAAATTTACTGTTTTGTGTCATTTGCTTCGTAAACAAGGCAATACTCAAATGAAATGAAAACAGTCTTTTCCTCTTTTTAACCAAATGAAAAGAAAATCTGCTCAATATTTTTATGCTACAACATAACATTGAGTACAATGAGCTGAAAAGAAGCAGACACCAGAGATCCAATTCCAGATTATGGCATACACTGAATTGACATCAAACAAAAAGGTAAACTGATTTCAGTGAGGTAACTTCAAATTTAAAAGCTAAGCATATGTATTCCAGTGTTTACAGAATTAGACATTGAGGCTGGATTTCCACAATGGGCACAAAAAGATCTTCATGTTTGCAACTTAAGTTGTTTTTGGAGAAAATTGCACATCTGAATGCCAGAGAAGCCTCTGGAAAAACAAAACAAAACAAAACATCAGCCAGCCAGCTGATTGGCATTAATCACCATTTATCCAAAGCAACACAGCTGAGATCCAGATACTTTGTTAGCAGTTCCCAGAGTTGTGTTATTTGCCTAATAGTATGCAAGTGCTTCAGCTGTGGCCTGGATTGATCCCATCCACATCACAACTGTGAGTTTTCTAAAAAGTTCTCTTAAGTTAACACATCAAAGCAAGAATACTGACAACAGGGAATATGCACTGGGCAATCACATACTCAATGCATAAAAAGCCATCACTAAATGTCCAAATGGGCTCAAGTCATACATAAAACATACCCACATCAAATATTGAGTTATACTTAAAATCACTGAAAATGTAAGAAAACAACAAAATTCAGGCCAGTGATTAAGAGAACAGAAGCAAACAAACAAAAAAACCCAACAAATATGAAGATAAGAAAAACATTCTATGCAGAAATTTGCTATAGTATAAAGACATACACAAACCATATGTTTGGTGTGAATTGTCAATGAGCAAGAAGTCTTAATCACTTTCATTTCTTTACTTCCACTCGTGCATGTTGGAAGGACTGTTACAGCCAGGTGCATAGGCTTACATGCACACCTTCCTCAGAGCAAATACTAACTTCAAACCTATGCTTTAAAGCGTAATCCACCAGCACAAACATCCATTTCCAAAAACGTGTTTTGTCTGGAAGCAGAATGCATTGTACGTGCGCTGCATGTATAAGTGTTAGACCACAATAAATTGCAATCCATTATTCGTACTGGCATTACTTTTCATAAATTACACTATGTGAGCTTTGAAGGAAAATGAAAGAACATTAGTCAGAATATGTTTGTTCCTAAATAGTGTCTGTATTTTTCTTTTTACTTTACTTTCTTTTAAAGTGGTTTCCTAATGATTGAAAGTTTATTTTATTTATTTGCTTTTAAGCGTAGGTCTGCCATGCTGATCTTAGAGAGCAACTTAGCTGAACCAAGCCTTCCATGCTCCCTCCACTAGTTTACGTGAAGAAAGTATATTTTCAGTAGGCACAAACTTGTTTGAAGTGTAATATTCTTCTAAATAAACCAAATTCTCTTGTTCAGTCTATCCAAGAGGGCAAAATATTTTTGGCTATATGTAGAATGATCATTATAAATCAGATTTTACATCTGGAATGAATAGGAAAACATGAGAATGGGCTGAAGACACGCAATATGCAATTGTTCTTCCCTGGGTTTGTTAACATCCTCCATCTTATTTACAACTAATTAGTAAAATAATATTACAGCCCTATATTATCACTCATGCTTCCATAAAAGCATGAGCCTGTTAAGTTCTTTCTGACACTATATTATTTTCTTGAGTCTTCAACATGGCATGGATGTTTGCTTCCTCAAAAGGACAGACGAGATCACTGAATACTACCTAATCCTCAAGAGTGACGAAATCTCCACACAAGAGAGCCTCTGTCAATATATGGCATTGGCAAACCCCTGAAAGGGGAACAACAAGGTTTCTTACTTGTATGCCTTACATCAGTTCTCCAGGAATACGAGTAAAAATGCAAAAATCTCCTGTATCATCACAGCAGCATCCATGACGCAGATTTTGCCATCAGAGCAGCCTTAAGACAGTGGGCATAAATTTTCCACAGCTTGAACAGACAGCTGTGCCACCAAACTTCACAGTGCGCACCTGGCACAGCAATGCTACGCTTGGTAGCATCACTAACTTTCATGACAACAAAAGTCAAAGAAATGGAAGACTTGTTTAGAATCAGCTTTTAACAGTAAAATGAACTTATTTACACAACTCAATACTGGTGTAATAAGAATTTGAATTATGAACGCTTTATGATCTAAATATTATATGGTTGCAAAGAAACACGCAACAGATAACACAGCACACCTTCTAAATGAAAAGGAGCTTTACAGCAACAATGACAATGGTGTAAATACTGTGTGAGTAAATCAAAGAAAAAAAAGAACAAAGCTCCCTCTTACCCGCAATCCATGGAAGCGTGGGTTGCTGTAGAAGAGCTTCATCTGCTCGGCTGGCAGTGGGCCTAGCACCTTCTGAATGGTGAAGAGCTGGTCAATCTCGCTCTCCCCTGGGAACAAGGGCTGCCCGTCACTCAGCTCGCCCAGAATACAGCCCACAGACCACATATCCACAGCCTTTCCATATGGGGCTCTGAAAAGTGAATTCACAATGTTTTTCATCCACAGATACCATCTTCTTACTAGGCTGTTTTAATTCATTGGCTGTTTTCCATGGTCTGTTTCCTCACAGCTCAGAAAAATAAACTTTGACATTAAAGAAGTAATCTCAAATATAGAGTCCTCTGTTTCCACACTGGATCGCTTGACATATTGCTGCTTGAAAAGGCAGGACAAGAATTCTTAAGTACTCCCCAGAGACTGCTTTGTTAGAAAAAACTTACAGATAAGGATAACCTTTTTGACCAAGATGCAGTTATGAAAGTCAAACTAGCACTAACTTACCTTTTCTCCGGGGGTTAATGACTGTGATGTATTTCTGCATTACATGGCTTTTATCCATTATGTTTAATAGGTTGATAGACATACTGGATCTGGCCACTGAGAGGATAGAAATATAAGCAATCTTTGTTTCAGCCTTCCTACAGTGAAATTTTCATTAGAGAGAAAACAGAATGCCCTTGAAGCTGTTCCTGAAACTATTCATGAGTTAAGAAGAGGTGAGGACACAATGAAAGAATCATAAAATAAGGATTTCCTGTTCTGGAACAAAGCCACAGGTTGGGCTTTGGAGAGAAATTCAGACAGGTGGTCTCTGTGTACGCCGGCAATGTTGTGCGGTGGGATGGATGGCACCCTGTATTTTAAAATGCTATTGACAAAAGAAGCTAGGCCAGCAATGAAGAGGTGGTGATGGAAACAAAACTCAGTGGTGTCCGTGTTACACTTGGAAAGGCCTACACCAGATTCTCAAGACTACACACGAGGGTATTTAAAGGAAGAGCAGGCAATAAGGATACTATACTCATAAGAGATATGGGCTTGAAGATGGTTTGTATAATGTATAGATATATACACACACATGCAGAGTACAAAATCATAACACAGAGATGTTTATATGAGGAACAGAGCGTGGTGGACTACTGCAATCTTCAATCTAAAGGCACAAATGCTGAAGAAACAGAACCCTTTTAGACAGTTTCTGATGCTCACTCTAAGGTTCTGTTCCTTGGTCAACTTCTTCAGTGGTCCATCTCAATCACACAATGCATGACGTACTTCAGGCTTTTAGCGTTCCTGCTATTCATTGAAGCAACTCATTTGCTGTATGCCCAAGTTCTTGCTTGTTGGATTTAAACTGTTTTGTAAATATTCGACTTATTCCAACAATTTCTTTTGGATGTTTAGGTTTTGAGCAAAATGATGGGAGGAATTCTTCTCAGGTCAAAGAACAAGCATATAAAAAGAATGAACAGGAATAAAGACAGAAAAGAAAGACTAAAAAGAAAGACTAAACTGAAAATACACCTCATTGATTCTCCTGTTTCTGAAACTTGCAATCCAACACCTCAACCTCTTCGTCAAGATATTTTTAAGGTACAGCTGGCTTGTCTATTTCTGGAATGAGACAGCACTGGCAGTTGCAGGTGATACATCCAGTCCTAAATCTGTTCCTCCTGTTCCTTCCTTATGCTGATGGATAAGTTGTTTACAAAGAGTATACCCTTAGACTACAGGAAAAAAAAATCTTTTTCCTTTTGTTTACTCATGATTAGTTATTTCACTTTGTGAGGATGGCACTTGACCAGAGGACCCTGTAACACCTGTGATGGTTTAGGGAGGTTAAGGTAAGAAAGTGCTTCTAGCTAGACAACAGCCTGAGTGAAATCACAGGCCCACTGAGATGCCTCGTGCAGGAGTCTAAGGTAGCCAGGAAAGCTGAAGCATGACACCAAAATTTCAACAGTTTGCCTTTCAGAATCTGCCATGAGATACTGCAGTCCTTTCACAAATAGAATCACCACAAATTCAAAGGTTGCCCCACTGGAACAGACAAGCAACAGCCACAAAGCAGAGCATGCCAAAATTCCTGATGTACTACTAGCACAATGGCTCTGTAGCTCAATAATTCCTTTTATCAATCTAGCACTGTGACTACTTGCAGATTTGCTGAGACTTAAGCGCTCCTTCTTTTCAATCCATCCATTAGGTCAGGTCTAAGGGCCAGTGAAGGACCAGTTCGTCTCCATGCTGCAAAATGCAACACAGATCAACAAACTCCAAAGACAAGGATCTACCTGTAAGGCATTCTGTGTCTGTACTGGAAAACTTAGGCTCAGTAAGCAAAACAGTTTGTGAGAGTGCAACTAAAAAAAACTCAACATCTCTTTTATTTTGACAGAAAAACAAGCATATTTTTTTTTGCCACTCTTTTAATAGGCGGGCTTCTCCACTGTGAAATACGAAGTTGGAAAAATGTACGCTGATGTAGATCAGGGCCTCGGAGAACAAGAAGGGTTACAACTGAGGAATGGGCTAAAACTCCTTTGAGACAGGGACCACTACCTTCCCATGCCAACAGGAATACAGAAACCTGAACCACAGTTCAGGAAGTTTCCATTTCTTGCTCTGTAGTCAAACGGAAACAAAACAGGAAGCGCTCATTTCTGATGGAAGTGGCAGAGTAAGCTGCAACTACTTTGTTTGGAAAGGCATATTCAAGATTTCTGTTCTACTGACAGAATCAGCCTTCTACATCACAAGGAGCAAGCAAAGCAAGAATGAGGTGGCTGGATAAATGAGGTAACTCCTATATGAACCTACAAATCAGAAGTACTATAGTCTACTGCTGCATAAATAAGACTTGCCAAAACATATTTTCATCTAAGAATATGGCATGCTAAAATCTACTAGCTTTTCACAACATTTTGTCATCACAGAGTACTCCACTAACAGTTACCTGAGGTTCTTCAAAGTGAGTAACTGGGGAGCTATTTCTGTCCTCTAATGAAACTTAAGTACTTAAACTTTATTACAAAACAGAAACCTCCCTGTGATACATTTTAAAACTCAAAAAAGTAAAAATGCATTTGGTAAAATGTAAAAGCTTAATAATCCTGGGAAGACTTTCAAGTACTAGATGCTTATAGAGATTTGGTAAAAAGTAGGGGAAGGGGGAATGAGTAAGATGAGTGTGAAATAAGAGCAGAATTGCCAAGAAACAGACATTAATTTGGCATTAAAAACACACACCAGCAAAGCTGAAGTCATACACATGAAATACACATACCCATTCTCTTCCTCTGCAAGCTAATCAAATTTAGTGAATTACACACAGACATGATTCCTGCTAAATTTCCTCTGTTAATGCAACAGTTTTGAAAATTGCAGGTCAGACTAATACCATGTCTGCCAAGCTTTTTGTGTCTTTCCTCTTAAATCCTAATTACTACTATAGACAAAGTGTAAAATGCTATAAAACTGAAAAGATCGTGTTTGATGCTTTCTTTCCAAGTGGAAAGAGTATGTCTACACATATGACACACACAGAGTTTGCTGTAAGTTTAATACTATTTGTTTTCTCCAAAATATAGAAAACTGAGCTTTGAGTTTTTATTGGCAATTTTAACCCACTATTCTCATATAATAACACAATTACACACCAATTTGCTTAAGATTAGTACAGCTCTGAGAATGACTTTATTGACAGAATAATTATTATTCAATGCCTTACACCTAGTCAAGAAATGGCTATTCTCTGGTTCAGTGTTAAATCTAGGGTTCCAGCAAAGATCTGTTTCTCAGCAGCATGAAATGTTTTACTTTAAGGATCTTAGTGACTGGTACTTTTCTGATTGCTCCTGTGGCTGTCAATTCCTTACTTACAGAATATGCATAAATAAATACATATATGCTATACATACAGAAATCGTATTTTATGGGAATGTTCACATAGTTTAGGAAAACACACTGTAAAACTTGATGGCAACGGAAAGACCAAAAGCAGTACACTTCCAGCTACTTTTGTCTCTTCTTTTACATTTTTGGGTCCTGTGAATTTGTCCGTACAGTATCTGAAAATCTGTTTAACCTTGTGAAGTAGTAAAATGCTAATTCTACAGATTAATAAAAGAGGGAAATTAAATTGCCCACAGCATGAGACTATTCATGCAACTACTGCTTCCACATGTAATGTCGCACTAACTTCTGAGTGCTTTACTAAAATCATTCACAGGGCTTCCTTCAACAAATTCTTCCTGACCAGTTACGTAAACCTAGAATTACAGAATATCCCAAGTTGGAATAGACCTACAGGGCTCACTGAGTCCAACTCATGGCTCCACATAGCAACATCCAAAATCCAAACCCTATGTCTGAGAACATTGTCCAAACACTCCCTGAACTCTGGCAGCGTGGGGCCACGACAACTGCCCTGGGCAGCCCGTGCCAGTGCCCAACCACCCTCCGGTGAAGAACCTTTTCCTAACACCCAGCCTCTGACACAGCTCCACGCCGTTCCCTCGGGCCCTGTTGCTATCACCAGAGAATAGAGATCAGCCAGCTTTTTGATTACCCTGGGATGAATCTCACTGGGCCCCATAGACAACAGCTAGAGCAACAAATCCCACATAAGTTTGGGGTTGGCTGGGAGTTCATCATTCCCACAGTCACAGTCCTTCAACTCGGGGCTCCAGAGATCCCATCACTGGTGTTAAAGAGAGAAATGAAGAAGGCATTAGATGTCTCTGCTTTATCTATGTCTGTATTAGTGAGGTGACCAACCTCCTCAAGGAAAGGATCAATGCTATCTCTGGTCCACCTTCTGCTGTTAAAATATTATAAAAAGCCATTTTTCTTGTCCCCCATAGTCCTGGTCAGCTTTCATTGCATGAATTATCTCCCTACAATGGCAAATAGCATCTCTGTAGTCCTCCCACGTCACCTCATCTCGTTTTCAGTGTCCATACACTTACTTTTTCTGCCTAAGCTCTAGAAGAAGACCCTTGCTCAGCCAAGTCAGCCTTCTGCCCCACCTCCTTGACTTCTGACACTTTTGAATTGCCTGCTCCCATGCTCTTCAGAGGTAGTACTAAAAAAATGTTAAAAAGCTAGCACCTTTCTTCTTGACCATTTCAGAAGCGGTGGTAAAGAGTAACTGGGGATGAAAATCAAACCATAGTTTTGACCCAAAGGATGAAGAGAGCTAGGAGTGTAGCACAGTGAAGGCTGCACTGTCAATACTATGCAATATTCAACACGAGACTGGTGAAAAGAACACTTCAGGCTACAGGACTACCATGGAAACCTCTTTTGAAGGGCATTTTGGTGGGGAGCATCTGAAGTACATTTGTGATAATTCAGTTTTATCTTTTAGACAGTTAAATACTGTTCAGTTCAAGACAAGTGAATATGTCAACTTACTGAAAAAGAACGAGCAAGCATAAACAAAAACCTGGAATTCTTCTGAAACCTTCCCTTTAAACCAACTACAGTTCTCCATCAGGAAATTTTACAAAAAGTTCTTGAAAAAATGTAGAGAATCAGTCAAGACTTATCACAACTGTTTTACAAACTTTACTTACCCAAGCAAGAGTTCAGGTGAGCGGTACCATCGAGTAGCCACATATTCAGTATAGTTAGCATTGCTTCCTTCAGAAAGGTTACGGGCAAAGCCTGTCAAAGAAACAGTGTGAAAAATTATATCTTATTTTAAATAAAATACGTGTACCACCACTAATTTTGAAGGTAAGAGGTCACATCTATTTAAATAGGAGATTGTTTACAAACCCTAGTGCAGAATGTCTCCAAGGACTGCTCATCTACTGAAATGCAACCTTTCATTGATACAACAGTGAAAGTCAGAACATCTGCTTTGACAATTAACTTACTTGCGTACTGTCCTCAGAAATCTATGGTGTTTTACCATTCTGTTTGGTATTTCACCATAATGGAACAGAATGATGAAAGTTACTTGCCAGTATGCCATACAAGCTATTGAACAACTGCCATTAAATTTCAGTGAAATGCTGTTTGCAGAAGAGGACTCATAACAACAGAAATTTACCACGTTCATGGGGAGTAGACACTTTAGTCAGTGATCTTAACTATTACAGTCTTACTGCATTCCATTTTTTCAGCTGGTCAAGAAGACACGTATAATTCTCATCTTAGGACATTCCCTCTTGACCTGGCAAGGAACAAGGTCATCTCTCTAAACCTACAAAAGGGAGGACTCTACCAAAGACCAGCAAAACTGTTTCATATCTGCACTTATGGATGTAGTCTACCTAGACTTTACTAAAGTCTTTGGCACTGTCTCCTACAGCATTCTCCTGGAGAAGCTGGCAGCTCATGGCTTAGACAGGTGTACTTTTTCCTGGATAAAAAACTGGCTGGATGGCCAGGCCCAGGGAATGGTGGTGAATGGAGATAGATCCAGCTGGAGACTGGTCAGGAGTGGTGGTTCCCAGGGGTCAACACTGCGGCCAGTCCTGTTTACCGTCTTTATTGATGATCTGGATGAGAGGATTGAGTGCACCCAGTAAGTCTGCAGATGACACCAAGTTGGGAGGAAGTGTCCATCTGCCTGGGGGTAGGAAGGCCCTACAGAAGGGTCTGGATAAGCTGGATCGCTGGGCTGAGACCGATGAGATAAAGTTCAACAAGACCAAGTGCTGGGTCCTGCACTTTGGTCACAACAGCCCCACGCATCCCTACAGGCTTGGGGCAGAGTGGCTGGAAGGCTGCGTGGCAGAAAAGGATCTGGGGGTGCCAGTTGACCCTTGGCTGAACGTGAGCCAGCAGTGTGCCCAGGTGGCCCAGAAGGCCAACAGTATCCTGGCCTGTATCAGAAACAGTGCAGCCAGCAGGAACAGAGAGGTGATTGTCCCTCTGTACTCGGCATCAGTGAGGCTGCACCTCGAGTGCTGTGTTCAGTTTTGGGCCCCTCACTACAAGAAAGACATTGATGTGCTGGAACGTGTCCAGAGAAGGGCAACAGAGCTGTGAGGGGTCTGGAGCACACGTCTTATGGCGAGCGGCTGAGCCAGCTGGGATTGTTCTGTCTGGAGGAGGCTCAGGGGAGGCCTTATTGCTCTCTGCAACTGCCAGAGAGGAGGCTGTGGTGAGGTGGGGGTCAGTTTCTCAGGTAATGACAGTATGAGAGGTAACGGCCTCAAAATATTCAGGTTGGATATTAGGCTACGTTTCTTCTCAAAAAGAGTGGCAATGCATTGGAACAGGCTGCCCAGGGAGGTGCTAGAGTCACTGTCCCTGAAGGCGTTCAAGAAAGATGTAGATTTGGCACTGAGGGACATGGTTTAGTGGGCATGGTGGTGATGGGCTGACGGTTGGACTTGATGATTTTAAGATGTCTTTTTCAACCTTAATGATTCTTAGATCTACATCACTCCGCAAGTGTCAGCTTCCCACCTGCTTTAGCAGCATATTCATAACAAGGTTCCCAGTGAATCAGGATCAGAAAACAAGTCCAAATTAACTTCCTTCTCCAAATAATTTCGCTAAGAATCAAAACACTGTCCATTTACTTAAGTTGCACCAAAACCTAACTTCTGTCTTAAGGCATAACAATTAATAAGACCAACAGGTCTTGCAAAGGTATAACACAATTTCATTTTCAGAATAAGTGCTACTTAAATGGAATATTAATTTTTCTTTACTCTTGAGTTCTTATGCAGAAGCTGCCAGAAATTATCTTCCCACACAGTTACGCTTGTAAGGCTGTCACTTATTTATTATTTTTAGTATTCTGAAAGTGTATCTCACTTGACAGCATTAGTAAGAAAGATCCTAGCCACCTGTGGTTACACGAATTTACACCAACTTGGAGTAAATGTCTGGGTGCAGGGATTGTTATTAGACTGGTGGTTTGAGAAAACAGTAAATTTGTTACTGACATAGGTTACAGCTGTTACTTCTTATAAGACACCTCTCCTTTTTAAGGGTTAGTAAATGGAAAGGCACGTACAATGAGGAAAAGATATTTCAAAGTTGTCCCAAAATAAGAACAATTTTCATCCGTTCCCATAGTTCTGCTGAATGTTATGGATCTTGCTAGAGAAAAACTTGAAGTGTTTTTTTTTTTTTTTTTAATTACTTAAAACTAATATTGGAATTGGGTAGATTTCTAAACATTACTATATTTAGAACTGCTTAGGCAGCCCTGTTTCTGCTTCAAATTATGTGACACATTTGATTAATCTTGTTGGTGAAAAATCTTTCATTCGTGATTTTAAACATGAGAAGAAAACCAAGAGCTGTTCTGAAGAAACAGGACAGCCATAATGAACGGTGGGAGGCCCAAAGCTGAATGATGAGAGAAAGATCCAAGTACCACATGACATAAATGATCACATCACAGCAGCACATGTGCTACTGCACAAGCAGTACTCAAGCACAAGCCCACCAGCCCAGGTGCATCAGAGGAATCAACAAGTCAAGGATGGAGCCTCCCTCCAGGCCACTCCATTGGAGCCTGGTCACAGTCAGCAACTGCTGTGTCTAGATAGCAACAGCAGCACAACTGCTAATTTTGTGACAGTTAGTTTACTGATCCAACCACCAAATTTTGCCAAGGTATTGGGAACGATTTTTGACACGAAAAATAAGAGAAGGTAACTAGGGAGAAGACTAGACCAAACTGATCAGTGAGAAGGAACAGATAAGAATATGAAGATGGAAAGTGATTTGGTTGAGAGCAACTATGAAAGCAACAGAGCTTGCAAAATTATCTCAATGCCAGAAGAACAAACAAAACAAGAGGTTTCCTGAAAGGACTTCAAACAACTCAGAAGGGTAGGGAGATGGTAAGGTTAAATGTCTGAGGTGAAAAAGGAGTTCATACGATTGACAGTTTCTCACAGAGAAATAAGACAAACTTAAGTTAGACAAAATAAAGCATTCTAACATTAACAGAACAGTTCAGCTGAAAGGGACCTACAAAGATCATCTACTCCAACTCTCTGATGACATGCAAGGTCTTACATAGGTGCCTAAGAACACTAGGGAACCTCCATTACTGAGGTATTTAAGAATAAGTCAAGCAAACACCTGACAAGAATGACAGAGACATGTTTAATCATTTCTCTGAGTGGGTGGAAGAACTAGAGAATTTCTTGAGGTCTTTTCCAGTTCTGTTTCATGATTTCTATGCTTATGCATCATACAGAGATAAGGACATTTTTAAAACAAGTAATTTTGAAGCCCTGGTGTTGAAACAGCAAGCATACTAGCCAGAATGCCTAACAATTTCCAACAATTCAGATGCATCTGCTGTAATTGGCCTTTTGTGCTGTTCTCTTTTCCCATTTCTATTGGCAGAAATCACACCCACACAACATGTGTCCAGGCGAGCACCACATTCAATCTCATTTTTTCTAGTACGATATGTACAGAACATGGCATAAAGATTATGAAGAACTGTCTTATTAAAAATTTATGAACTTTTTCTGTTCTGTTTTGTCCACTGGGATATTCCAGATACACAATTACTTCACGCCAGCATTGGGATGGATGTATACATCTTTTACTTGCATTTGTTATCATCAGGACGAATGTGGCACTGTACATGACAAGCACCTGTGTTCCAAAAAATGAAGTGAGGTAGGCAGGTAGCACGTTATATCATTTTAAAAGGCAAATTCTTATATTCCAATCTGCACATGTACAAGAAACTCTTGTGGCTAATACTCTTCTAACAGATATTTTTACAGTAGTAGCTTAAGCTACTAACAATAATGTCAATTAGCAATAAGACTAAAAAAATTTAAATTGATCCCAAATTGTATGAGTTCACTGGAATTTTAAATTCAACTAAGTCTGAAACTACAAGCAAAATTCAAGATAATCCACATAAATAACAAAACCAGAAGTTTTTATAATCTAGTTTGCCTTCCTCAAGGCTCTGCTGAGCACCAGGAGTACTTAGCGGTTGCATTTTTTTTTTCCAACAGCAAAAGGACAATTTGGCTGGAGGGCACGATGTGAGCAAGCCTATGGACTGTGAACAACGTCTCTACTGACAGAACTCACATCATCCTTGCCTGGAGAGAAAATTGCTGTCCCAAACATGATTGCATGATTCGTTTGGCCTCTGATTTTCCTTCAGCAGTCCTGCACAAAAGCTGCTGACAGCAGCTTAGGTGCACAAGGGGCTGTCTGCTGATTAATTGCTGAGCTTTGTGGGAAGCAGAGGGGGCCAATGCACGTGCTGCCAGCCAGAGCCTGGCGCTCTGGGGAGGAAGCTAAGAGCAGAGAGCTGGCAGGGGAGGGCAGCTGCAAGCTCCTGGCCAGAGAGCCAAGGAGCCGCAAGCACTGGGCACTGGCACCACTGCATGCTGTCAGAGCTATGCAGTTCCTGGGGCTGAAAAACAAACAGCCCTCAATTCAAAGAGCTCATGTGGGCCAGACATCCTAAGGCTTTTCCTGGAATGTTTGCTGGTTCTGAATGTTTAAACAAAAATGCCTTTAGTATTCAAGGAAATAAGCAGCACTGCAAAACACAAATGTTTGTTCTGTGCTCCTAAAAACCTACTGCAATTTTTTTTTTTGAATGGTTCCTCTTTTCATTCAAAATTGCAGAGGTTTGAAATGACAGCTTTCAAAGCACTCTCACTGAAAAGTGCCCTTGGGCAGCTGTGTGGTATTGGATTTTGTTTTACCAAGCCAAACCGTAAGCTTTTTAGAAGGAACAGTATTTTATTCTGTGTTTATGTAGCACTTAGAAGAAAAAAAGAGATTGTTGGAACAGCGTATATGCCACCCTGCTGTCTTCTGGAGATTACTCATGTAGGCAATTTTGTCTTGTACTTGGGTGCTGGTTTTTCAAAGCCTTAAAGCTGACATTAAACAGGTATTGAAAAGTCAGGAAATACCAAAGTTAACATGTACATGTACAACCCTGACTCTATCCTCCAACCATTCAGTCACTAATCATATGTTGACACAAGCCTCTTTGATTAATACAATAAAAGTTGATCTGTAACTATACACCTAAAAGTCCATGAAGGGCAGAGATTTAAAAAGTAAATAAAAATATACGAAGTGTAAGTGCATTTAAGAAACAAGAGCCATCTTTTTTTTTTTAAATATGCAGGCTAGATAGATCTACAGTTTCACGAGCCTCCTAATCAGTTTATCATCTGCACTGTTCTTACTTGAGTACCAATAATGGTGCTAGTAAAAACCTTGTCCAATACAGGAAGAGACAAATGCAGCCTTTCTCTTGACATGGTAACACGGTATTTCACAAGGTATGCAAATTAAGACCAGAGATATTTCAAACTAAAGTAATAACCACAAACTTGAATAAGGTATCAATTCTGACCATGAGAAAGGGTTTTCAACAGCATGCAATGCAGAACTCTTATAAGGATAAGGCAAAACTGCACTGCAAGAGATTTTCTTTAACAAGGTAAGAAGAAGTCTATCTTTTGAACTTACCAAAGTCACACAACTTCAGAACATCATTGTGGCTTATTAAGAGATTCTCTGGTTTGATATCTAAAGTATCAAGTAAGAAAGAAAAAAAAGATGGCCGTTAACTTCTCTTTTTAATTTTGAACTTTGTCAACAATATTGTTTCATAATAATTTCATAATAATATAATATTCGATTATATTCATGCAATGATAAACAAAGCACTACAAGAGCAACTGCTCAGAAAGCTTCCAATAAATTCTATTTGTTGGACTTGCTGAATTCATTTTCTGCCAGTCTGTGCTGAATTCATTTTCCATGCAGTCTTTTAAACTGTTTCCCAACAAAACATGAGAAGATAAAAGGTGCTTAACAGATATTCCTAGAGAGCAAAACAACATGCAGAATGCTGCATGTATTGCAGTATTCTGCACATACGTATGTATGCACAATAATACAATAATCTGTCATTTAATTACCATGTTGACTAGTAAAATGTTGTGTGTTGTGCTTTCTTCTTGTGTTTTTTTCTACAGAAAAAATGTGCTCTCTAGTTTTAAGCTTGTTTTTAAATCCTATATGGATATTGTGGTATCTACGTATGGAATACTTTTTCAAACCACATTTTGCAAAATATGCCAGATTCTTGCCTATGTTTTGATCAGTCTCAGATATGAACAGTATGGTGTATGATGATTTTATTGGAAAAATCAGAAATGTTACTCTTGCAAAGCCATAAAGCAAAATACAATTTTATTTAATAATAACAGAATATATAAAACCAAATAAAATATGTACTATAAGTGCTTAAAGTTTAAGGGAAAAAGTAAATAAGTTGGACTCATGGAAGTTGGGAAGGAAAGCCTTAAGCAAGTAAAACACAGGAATCAAGCCTTAAGATCTGGGTTATTTTTCTAGTAATATTTTGTTGTCAGAGTCAGAATTGAAATAATTGAGTGCTCAGAAACATTCAAAAATTCCTTTTCCTCTGGCAATGTTTGCACTGCAGTTTTACTTCACCGTGCATTTAACGCAATCTTTACTCATACACCAAAGACAGTGGATCACAAACTTTACACACAGGAGACCCTAGTTCTAAAGAGATTTGAAGTCATGTGGCAGCTTAAGACTCAACCAAATTTACAGATTGTAAAATTTAAATTTTTATTATGTAAAATTTAAATTTACAGATTACTTCAAGTTCCAATGGCTTTCCCTGTAGGAAGTAAACTCCTACCAGGGGTTTATTTCCACGTGGGGAACTGCACACTTACCTCTATGAACGATATCATTCTTATGACACCAATGAATTGCTTTAATTAGCTGGTAGATGTAACTTTTCACTTTTTCTGGTGGAACTCCATTTGGCATTTCTTCTAGCAATTCAAGCATATTCTAAATGTTTAAAAGAATTATATTTTAGTCGCTAGAACATAACCCGTTTTCAGCCTTCTGAAGCAACACAGTTACACCACTGAGTTTGGCTATAAGAAAAAATCAGTAGTTTAACGCTTAGGGAGTGTACTTTAATCATAAACACAGTACTAGCTGTTTTTGTTCTAGAAAAAGCATTTGTGAAGACAGTAAACCTTAAAGGTGAACTGCAAATGTACCACAATTCTTTAAAAGGCTGTCATCAAAGCACTTAAAAATTTTAAAAAGTCATTTACACGCAAACAGTTGCTCAAACAGAAATACCAGTTTAGTATGGCTGTATGAAAAATTAATAAAGCACATTTTGAAAATATCTTACTACATTACCATGTCTATATATGAAGGGGCACACCTGATGCAACACAATACTGCTAATACAAATGAGGTAACGAATAAAAATGCCTCAGAGGGACATAAACAGTCATCTATGGAGTACCCTGTAGATATGTACCTGCTATATTGACCTTAGACATTTCAGCAGGGCAGTAACTATGTCCATAATAACTTTTTACGGACATATCTAGGAAAAAATTAAATGGGTTGTTTTTACTGGTTAGTTTCCTCTTTGAGAAAGAACATTTAGATTTCCATCATGTTAGCAAGTATCTCCAATGTACAATTAGAAGTGCAATGGAGTTTGTTCTCTAAACTGAATGAATGGGCAGCAGCAGCCCACTTGAAGTCAAAAAAGAATCTTACTCACTGAATACCAAAATGGAAGTGAGTATTTTGGCTATATTGCCTTACACAACTCATTTTACTACGAATTTGAGCATTTGGACACATTTTTCACTTAAAATAAATTTACCTCATCTTTGACAAATATTTTCTTTAGTTATATAATAAAATGGAAGTTCCTCCTGTAAGATACTTTAATGAACACAAGTATAAGACAAAACAAATGGAGACTCTGATAGTATTTGAAAACATTTTTGGGCTTTGCAATCTATGAATAAATACTAGAACTTATGTGCTTGCATGCAATTTTCCTTAGAAACACACCTCAGGCCTCAGAAAAGGAATATTCTGCTAAGGAACCCTATTGATTTTATATTCTTGTCTACACAGAGGCCTGTAGGTCTGGATAACTAAGTCAAGAAGTTAGTGTTATAAATATGGAACAAAACAGTAGCATTGACACAGTGAGACCCTATATGAAAAATTAACTAAGGATAATGGATAAAGGAGATTGGACTAAATGTGAATTTTAAGCAATCTGGAATTGAGCATTGCAGGGCTAAGATTCCCTAAAGGACATGTGCTGCTCATCACCAGTTAAAATGAAAATTAGCCTATTGTATCATATGTTATTTAATTCTTTCTCATTCTCATACTCTTTCTCATTCAAAAATACAGAAATCATCCTGGTCTTTAGATTTGTCTTACAGACATTTATAAGAACCCATGGAAATTACCTGACACACACGAAAATGTAAAACATTAATGGACAGTGAAGTTTAAATGAAAGTAAAGATGATCATTAATATACAAATGACATTATAACAGAAATTACATTAGACATATGATGTCTATCTTTATCATTATATTCCTTTACTCTGATTTAATAATGTTAGATATTGCCACCTGGTATATTTACCAGGATTAATACTTGTTGAAATACGCTCTTATTAGAGCAATTAAATGTCTTTTATTGATGCTGCTCTTCCATCCCACTACTAGAGAGAGCTTAGCTAATTCGACCATAACACAAAATTAAATATATGTCCTAGTTGGTGTGTGATCAAAGACATTCCACGTGTCTGGTCCCAAGGAATATGGGTGGAACAAGTCACGCTTTGGATGCGAGGGCTAAATAAGGTCCACCCCAGCAGGAGTTGCTAATCTGGTGAAACATAAAATTGTCTTCTGCCAAGCTGTGGCCTAAAATAGGTCACTTCTCATTATACAATGAAGTTATACCATGTAGCAAACTATAAAGTGAAGGAGACACAGTATTTAGGGTACCTTTTATACAAGAGAACTGACTGAAAAAGACTAACACTCTGCTTGTACTACAAAATAACACTGGCAGAATATTAAACGAAAATTTGAATCAAGGGAATAATATCTCATGAAAGCTATATATATACACATATATTTAAGCCTGCATTTATTTTTACTGTGTCTATCTGAACACCATCACATGACTTCCATGAAGAAATGCAGATGAGCCAGGATAACAAGGGTAAATTCTGCCACCATCACAGAGGTTGCAAAACTAACAGAAGACCAATCTGTTCTAGGTTCTTTCTCCCTAGAAACAGACCAGGATGCTTGGCAATAGTAGGCCAATCCAAGAAAGTTTTGGGATCATTTCAAATGAGGTCAGGATTGGAAATAATGACAGTGATCTTTGCCAAATCCCTCTAAGCAACTATTGATAGTGGACTTGTTACAGAAACATACAAACAGAAATTCTATTTTCAACAGGGAGGGACGGAGAAAGCTGCAACAGATTCCAAGGTCAAGAATCCATGATCTTGTTTTGAAAGACTATGTCTGAACTCACTACACAACAGGACATACGGCAGCTAATCAACTTTACAATTAAAATGAAGTATTTGGATAGAACATTTTCTTCACATCATATGCATTTCAGTCTACATAATTCAAACATGTTTCTGTTCATATGTGAAAGAACATTTTTTAAGATCAACAAATGATGTAAAAACTATATAATAAACACATCAGTGCTGTTTCCTCACAGTAAAGGTCTAATTACAACAATCCAGATTGTATTGCACTTTTTCTGATGTTCCTCTCTATAGATGACAGAAGTTTCATATTTAGAAGTACAGTAACTTTAAAGACTTTTCCATTAAGCTGATGATACAACTACGGCAAAGACAGTACAGACTCAACTTACTTTTTCCACATATTCAAAAACTAAGTATAATTTTCCTCTTCTTCTGAAGGCTTCCTTCAGCTCCACTATGTTCTCCTGTTTTAAAGTGCGAAGCATTTTAAGCTCTCGTAAAGTGGTTTCTTTGACTTCTTCATTTTCTAGAGTGCAAAAGTGACAAAGTAGAATTTATTTTTAAAAAAACATTAACAAAGTGTTATGAATATTCATTTTGAACCCTTGATTAAAATCTCCATATCTGCATACTACAGAGAAAAAGGCTTATTTCCTGCTGTGGGCTCTCTCTGCTACTTGGATGCTTCTGCTCTGGAAGAGAGGTAGCTGATGACCGTGCAATCATTACGTAACCTTCACAGGCTACCCTTCATTACCATTGTGGCTTCCAGAGGCAGAGAAAGCTGATAAGAAGCAATCATCTGCATTTCTGTCTTCTTCATTAGGAAGAGCACAACATACCTTCAAAAATAAGCACGTGTACATACACACACGTCCTTCACCCCACGTATACCTATTACACGCATGAAGCACTGGCAAAGTCATGTTCTCAGCATAAACACTGGAATGCTTACTTTTGAACAATCTCAAGGAGATCTTTTGATTCTAAAGTGACTTTATTTTCCAAAATTCATGAGAATTTAAGACAGAAGGATCCTCCAAGTTTCCACACAAGGCTTTTAATGGAAATTCAGCAACACAGACCAGTGCAGTGGCCACAGAGGGCAGTAGAGAAAACATAAATTGAATGAATCTATGAATCTGTGATTCTGAGTCCAGAAATCGAACTATTGTTCTGACAATTCAGCTGTCTTGAAGTTGTGCTTGTTTGTTTTTTAAGTGTTCTACTAAAGCTTTGTAAAGTGCTTGTCATTGAGGGACCCTGAACTGGCTGGGCCCAAGAGGATAATACCAACAAAATGTCACGCAAAATGGAGTAAATTAGCTTTTGCTCTTTATTTAGTAAAATGAAATCCATTAACTCAGTGAATTTGCCCATGCAAGCGTAGAAGCTGGGTTCTTCATCTCTTAGTGCTGTTACCTACAACGGAGGAATATTAAATGAGATATGACTGCACAAATTCAAAACTAAATTCCACTTGCAGGTCATGTACCCTAAAGACAGAGGAATAAGAGACAAGGAAAAGAAACTGCTTTTCCAAGAAAGCAAAAGGCAGAAACCGTTTTGCACTGGAAAGAGAGTAACGCAGACCATGTGAGTGCATATAATCACCATCAGAAGACAGAAAAAACCCTGAAGCATCGCAAGAGGAGAGAGGAAAATAAAGTAATATCACCACAAATGTTTTGATTAAAAAATATATTAAGTAAGCTAAATCATTTCATTTTAAAACGGAGTGCTCAGTGTTGGCTTGCATCGGCCTGATTGCATAATTTCTTCTATAACCAGACACTCTTACCAGTACATTTAGCATGCATATGTCAAACAGCAAAAATTCAGTGAAACAAAAATGGCAATAGGAACAATACAGTATATTCACATTTGTAATGAACTACCATATTAGCAAGACAGATGTGAAATGGGCTGAATCAAATCCATCAAAGGAATCTTCTGCCGTGTTTTCAGAAACTTGTAAATAGCTAAACAACCCAGAAACTTGTAAACAACCCTGAAAAACAGTCATGAGTCATGTAAATTGATGGAAAGCCAAAGCTAACTGCAATGTCAGCAATTTTTTTTTTTGCTTTCATTTTTTTATTGGCATATTGTCTAGTATCATAATCCTGTTTGGGGCTTAACACTGAGATTCACTGCCTTTGATATGTACTGCATAGCCATACTGAGGTGCAGAATGTGATTCTGAAATACTCTCATGACCTGATCAAGACGACCAACACAACTAAATAATCCTCTCCATTCTTTAGAACAGATTTCTGAATAGTCAGGCTAGAAGATCAGCACCCTTCAAGCACCTGGCAAAATAGCTGCAATGCAAGACTTTGTACTGTATGAAAACACAGACACATATCTGAATTTGATGTGTAAAACTGACTCTTAAAATTACAGTCCTTGTAACCAACCACACCTTCAGGGCCTTCTGTGATTCTATAACAGTACCAAAAAAGAGAAGTTTACTAAAATAAAGTTGCTGCTATTTCTGTAAACCATATCATTAGCCTGCTGAGCTTTCAGCTAAAGACTCAGTGTATGGCAGATCACAGCCACATTACTTCAGACCTGGATGACTCCTTCATACTTGGCTACTCTTTCTGTTTGTCTCTCATGAGACCACCACGGACTGGGGCTAACTGTTGATGTTTGCAAGGTAGATAGTACACAGAGGCTGCTGTGAAAGGGGACAAGAAGCAAGTTCCCTTGTGGAAAGCAAAGCCTGATGAAGGGAGAGCAGAACCGCTGCCTCCTCACTCAACTCCCATGTGTCCCCAATAGCCTCCCAACTCCTTCACGCACCACAGAGCTTCCAAGTGACCTCTCCTCCACTCGTCCCTTTAAGACCCCTAACATTTAAGATAAAGTGATAAAGCTCAAAGACTCCACAAGCCAGTGCTACAAGAGGAGTTTTTGCTGTTTTCTGATCACATCTCGTCTCCAAGTGGTAGGTCATACTACCATGTGTGACACAAGCAATACTGAGAGGCATGCACCAAGGAAGAAAGGCAGGTCTCCAGCTTTAGTGGATAATGCAGTCCCTAAGCAGGTACATAGGACCAAGTACCCTGAACATTTACAGAGCTAATAAATCACAATCATTTTTAAATCATGCCTTGATACATGAGACTTCTTATTTTAACTGAAGAGATATTAACAGGGTAGTCATCGACATGAAGGACTGCAAGCAGAAAAGGTTACCTTCGCTGTCTTTGAATTTCTTGATAGCCACAATTTCATGTGTCTCCTGTAAAACAAAAGTGAAGAAACTGAAATTAGCAAGGTCTGGTTTTTTGGTCTTTTTATTTTTATTTTTATTTTCCGGTTTCCCCCTGCTATCCACGTATAAGAGGGAAAAAGAAAAAACAAAGAAAAAAAAAGTATCCTAGGAAATTTGACAATGCAAACCATTGCTAATTTGGTAAATACCTCAGCAATGAGGCCAAATGTGATACAAAATCCCATGATGCAGACATGTCAAAACTAGCAACTCCAGTATGAAAAAGACAAAGTTAAATGCCAAACATTCATCTTTAAATACCTTGAAGCAGGTATGGATTACATTTTCAAGGGTTGTTCCTGTGACTTCTGTCACTGAGTTATTCTGAAAGTTGAACAATCTTTTATCTGTTCAAAGTACAAGTGTGGGTGCCTATCCTTGTGAACTGAAATGAAAATAATATACAAGGATTTGTCTAAGGCTTACAACTAGACCTGTAATTTTGAATGTCAAAAACTTTTGGGTTCCAAAGTTCATATATCTGCAGAGAATGTGATTTTGGGAAGGGAAATTCTCTGCACCTCCTTTAAAATAGTTATCCTCTTAAGGGTAGCCTGTCCAAAATCTCTGATTGCATTTGAAAGTATTAATCTGTGCTTACCATGCAGTCACAGGTGACAAATTCTTAGCACATTCTTGCCTTTCCATTCCTCTAGCAATTCTCTCTTCTCACTAAACCTTATCATTGTAAGTCACATTTTTCTTTTAAACAAAGACACCTCTCATGTGAACCGGCGTGCATCTACTACACGGTCAAAATAATTATGTCTTTTCATATGATCATGCAACACCTGACTTCTAGTATTGAGATGGAGAAGCTTTCAGGTCACAGAGCATGGGGATGTGAACAGATAGGCAGCAGGCTGCCTGAGTTACTTGAGAAGCTACATTACACGCCTTTTCCAAACTTCAGTTTCCAAAAATGTAACAATATCCCACTACTAACAGCATACAGAGGCTGGACTGGAGAACAGCAATGAAAAGGTGAAGCCCTTCTAGAATATCTGATGACACACATACATAACCAGTTACTGAACAAGATAAACACCTAGTCCATTTTTTAATTTCAAATCATCACAACATATGAACCTGTGAAGCACCTGATTCCATTTAAAATAAAAACACCTAGAAAAGCTATTGCAGATACAGATTAGAGCATCTAGATGAAAATCAATGCTAACCTAAATTTAAAAACACAAACAAACAAAATCCCAAAGTAGTAACTTTGCATATCCGTCTTATAGCTGTTGGTTGCCAAGTAGTAAGCAATAGAGTAAACTTCACTAGGCAGAGAACATTGTGGTTTGTCCAAAAGAAACATGAGGTTGTAATCTGTATGTATAATCTGCATGTTTAAAAAAAATTATCATTTGACCATCCCTCACAACATCTACCAGAAAAACTGGGTGGGAAGCACTATGTTGTGCACTGATTTCAGTCACCAAAGTATATGTATTTCACATTAAAGGAGGTTAGTTCAGCAGACGCTACTCACCCTCAGAAAAGACTTGCATTGCTTTTTTGCTATCAAAACCTTTTTCATATGCATTGGTCTAATATGAAGGTCAATAGATTACATCAATTCAGCTCCCTCCACATGTCTTCATAGGAGAGGTGCTCCAGCCCTCTGATCATCTCCGTGGCCTCCTCTGGACCCACTCCAACAGCTCCTCAAGCTCAGTATCCAACTCCTATCATGGAAAATTCTCATATCTAATCACTGTACTGTCTGGGTAGAAAAAACGTTTCCAGTTGAATCAATCTTTGAGACTCAATGTTTATGAAAGAAAAAAGATCAAGTAATCCTAAATATTCTGTGTTCTTTACAAAGCAAAAAGGCATTTCTGAGGTAACTGCAAATTGGCAAATGTGCTACTCATGTCTCTCAGTGTCAGTAGTACCTCTGCTTGTTAAGAATGTTACACTATGGGAAAAGCACTGTTTTACAACTAAGTATGCAACAACAGATGAATGTTACTGGAAGCTCCTTGTGTAAAAGTGACATACATGAGTGAAATAATTACTCAGACTCCCTTTAGAAATACACACATTTAGAACTGGGCAAAATATATCTTTTCTCCGCGTACAAACCTTCTAATAGCATTTAATAAAGACAAAACTTTCTTGATTCATGCCTGTTCCGTTTGCTTTAACACAGAGGAGGAAGGGAATGCCTGTTCACAGAAATACGCAGTCTCCAGGTCGGGAGACTGGAAAAAATATGAAATTTATCGTCTACCTCCTTAGCCACAGGTAAAAAGTGAGTACATTGATGGGAGCTGATCAGCTCTCACAGCTATTCTGTTCGCACCCAGAGATTTCTCTCCTGCGTTTCCTCACAGTATGGTAGTGCCTGGTATTTCCTGCCATCAGGAACAAACTAGAAGACTTCCCTGATTCAAAAGTGTTTTATCTGATTTATAGGATATACATTCTCTATTTCCCATTGTGTCTATGTAACACTCAGTTCCACCCCTTTGCTCCACCCGCACTCCCATGTCAGACGCCGTTGTGTCAGAGTGCCCCTCTGCTGCCATCTGTCACACGGCAACAACATGGAACGGGATATCCGCGGCAAGGTTCAACCTCTACTGCCGTACCACCAACATCTGCCTCTGATGTTGCGGGCCAACATAACATAGAAGGCATTGCTTCCAGAGCAGCCCTCATATACGACAGGATAAGACCTCTTAGCAAGAAGTGTTGTGTCTATTTTATCTCAAAGACTTCTGTAACTGATTTTTTTTTCATCTGCATATCAAGGAAAATTCTAACACAAAGTACAGTTACACAAAAAGATCACTGAAAAATAAATAAGGTCACCTCCTTCACAAAATGGAATAATTCAACTATAATACTACAACCTCACCCTATATGTTTTTAAGAATTCCTTTTTCAAAGCAATTGAAAGACTACAAGTGTTTATAAAAATCAACGAACACGAGTAGAGATAGCGGCAGTCAATACTGAGGACATGCCCTGGACTCGCAGTACATTACTGCCAATCCTCAGGCAGTGCCGTTCCAGCAGTATCTAGTACATCACATCAAGGTTTTATGCTGATAAATCAAGTAGCAAATTAAGATATAATATGGCATGTTCTGTGATTGACTTATGGTTTCAGTCTGTGCAAGCATGAAACTATAAGGCCAAAATTTTGCTAGGAAAAGAGAAATCAATCACATTCTCTGCTCATGAATACTATTTACATTTTGTAAAAATAACCTAGACACACGCAAAAAAAACCACATGAAATGATTGTCATCCAGTCATAACAACATTCACACAATTTAGTGGGCTACAAAATGATAAATTCAATTTCTTTTTTCAAAAAAACCAAATTTGACATCTTGAAGTACAAGTCATAGTGTTATGCATTCTTGTAAACCTAAAATATATTAGAAATTTCCTTCAAGAAGTATTTATCAGTTTTTATCTTGCTGCCATTCAGTGAGACCTGGATAGGCTGGAGAGTTGTGCAGAGAGGTTCAACAAGGGCGAGCACTGTCCTGCACCATGGGAGGAATAACCACACACATCAATACATGCTAGAGGTTGATCTGCTGGAGAGGAGCTCTGCAGAGAAGGGCCCAGATGTCCTGGTGGACAACAGGTTGGCCATGAGCCAGCAGTGTGTCCTGGTGGCCAAGAAGGCCAATCCTGGGGTGCGTTAAAAAGAACATGGCCAGCAGGTCAAGAGAGGTGATCCTCCCCCTTCACTCTGCCCTGGTGAGGCCACATCTGGAGTACTGTGTCCAGTTCTGGGCTCCCCAGATCAAGAAATACAGGGATCTTCTAGAGAGAGTCCAGAAGAGTCAAGTGAATGGGGGCAAGCTTTTTTCAGCAATGCCCAGCAACAGAACAAGGGGCAATAGGCACAAACTGGATCACAGGGAGTTCCATACAAACATGAGCAAAATCTTCTTTACAGTGAGGGTAACAGAGCACTGGCACAGGCTGTCCAGAGAGGTTGAGGAGTCTCCTTCCCTGGAGATATTCAAAACCCATCTGGATGCCTACCTGTGCAACTTACAGTAAGGAGCCTGCTGTAGCGGAGGGTTGGACTAAATATCTCACTCCAGAGGTCCCTTCCAACCTCCCCAATTCTGATTCCTCTTCGCAAAAATGTAGTTCTCCTTTTTTTCAGTTTCAAAAGTAATCATAAAAAAATCCATCTGGTTTATCTATGAAATATCACTTTTAGCACAGGAGAACCTTCAGGAAATTACCTCCTAATCTGAAAAGTCTTGTTTATTTTTAGGAAGAGACAGATCCCTTGGTAAATAATGACAGAACAGTCTGTCTGAGATTTCATAATACTTTCACCTGCTGGAAAACTGATCAGAATTTCTCCAACACGTACATGTCAGAATTCTGTTGACAAAGAAACATCTAGAATCAGCACAAATCCATTTTATATCTCCTGAAAGCAGAGTGTTATTTACTAACCAGCTAAGTGCAGCAGAAGACTCTTAATGGAACAAGGATTTATATACTTAACATGCCCATTTTAAAGAAAATGACCACATGTTCACAGTCTCCTCAGTAAAGGAGAACAAAATGAGGAGCAGAGAATGGTTAAACCAGTCTGGAGCCACTAGAAAATTTTAAAGTAGGAATGGCTATAAAAGCTCAACTTTCCACAGAGGGAGGAAGCATAAAAAGAGAGGCTGAAACCTTAGCAATTTGTCAGCAAACAGCCTTAAGGGTGCACAAGGGTGGAAGGAGATTTCTTTTTCCCTGAAATGCAAGCAGACTGAAACAGTTTTTTTTTTTTAATTTATCTACGTTTTTCATAAGCACTTAGAACACAGTTGTTGTCTGTTCGAATGCAATGAGTGAATACCTGTATTGCGTTTAAGGGAATCATAAACAGCAACTGTTTCTCACCCGAGAATAAAAGGAACGTGTAAGATGAACATACATTTTTCAAAAACTTGACATCTACTGGTTTATGCATTTTTCCCCCTCTACTTTCCACAAAAGCTACAAAGACTAACTTCAGCCTTGCAGGCTAGCCCTCCAGCTTTTGTACACCTCAGCAGAGGTGCACAGGGCAATACAGACTAAAGATGCAGGCACCTGCAGCGCACAAATGGAGAAAGCCACTTCCCCAGACTCCAAGGGGAACCTGAGGAGCTGAGCTCTCTCAGCTGACGCAAATTCTGTGCAAATTCTCCCTGCATTCCCCTGAATGACATTTGGAATACAACTGATAATAAAGTAGAATAAACAGGAAGACAACCTGTGCTTTATGGCTTCCTTTAAGATACTGCTGCTGCCATAAACGCAGAGACTAGCAGGATGTGTGTAACTAAACTATTTTCTTAATTCTTTGTTATTACTAATGTAACCCACCTGATAACTTGAGAAACAGGTAAAACTTATTGAAAAATACTTCTGTTTTTTGAAACATTCATAAATATTGAAGTCTTATCTGACTCTTCCATTTTTGTTATTTCAACTCAGCATAAAAACAGCGTGATTCACTAAACTTCAAATCTTTAGCACAGTTCGAGCTTTAATTTTGAAATCTCTACTTTTGCAGTTGATACAATCTATTTTCTTCTGCCAAGCAATTTTTTTTTTTTTTTTTAATCTGGCACTTTCACAGTTATTAAGTTTTTGGCTAGACCTTGTTAAGACTATTGTTATCAACAGTTGGACAGGGATCTTATTTTAACCTGTAAAAAAGTAAAATAAAATTCAATCACAGAATCACAAAATATTCCGAGTTGGAAGGGACCCACAATGATCATCAAGTCCTGATCCTGGCTCCACACAGGATCACCCAAAATAAAATCCTGCATCCGAGAGCGCTGCCCAAACGCTCCCTGAACTCTGGTAGCCTGGGGCTGTGACCACTGCCCTGGGCAGCCTGTTCCATGCCCACCACCCTCTGGTGAAGAACCTTTTCCTGACCCCCACCCTGACCCTCCCCTGACACAGCTCCATGCCGTTCCCTCGGGCCCTGTCGCTGTCACCAGAGAGCAGAGCTCAGTGCTGCCCCTCCGCTCCCCTCGTGAGGAAGCTGTAGGCCGCCATGAGGCCTCCCCTCAGCCTCCTCTGCTCTGGGCTGAGCAAACCCAGGGACCTCAGCCGCTCCTCACAGGCCTTGCCCTCTAAAACACAAGACTTGCTGTGACCCAGGAGAGACTTGGCTAGCAGGTTTCTTAGGCTGAAACTCTTCAGGTGTAATTTGGTTTCAGATTAAGACATCTAAATTCAGATACCTGCATATGAATTAGGTGTTCAAGCTTCTACTACAGGCAGCAGAGCTGGAGAGCTCTGAGCTGAACGTTCACTCCAGACATTATTCTGTACCCTAAACAATGGCAATTAAGATCCCATAGGTATGTACAACACTCACATAGTGCTGGCAGAAACGGCTGAGGAATGCACACCTCCTCGAGCAGAAGCTAGAGGTAAGGCACGCTATCCCAGCGATCACCTCATCAACAGCAGTAGAAGCTTATGTTTAGGCAACTCGAGTATGCTTTTCAACCTTCACAGTAGCATTAATTGAACTCTCTATTCCTTGGCCAGATATCCTCTGAGTGGAAGTTCAGACACTTGTACCAGTGCACACACACACCTAAATTTGTGTCTTAATCACATCAACTTTCCACATCTGACATCTNGAAGGAAGGAGGGAGAAAACTGTTCTGTGGTGCTTAGCTGCTGCCAGACTGAACCACAATGGGAAGTGCACAGAAATCGCATTTGAATTTTCCAGTCATGAGTAAAACCAGATTTTCAGAATGATTTTTGTTGTGTTTGTTGTTTTTAAATTAAATAAAAAGAAAATTATTTCATAAGCATTTCCCTNGAAAATCAAGCAATGTGTTCAGCTCTAGCACGCACGGGTGTCCTGGTTTGGGCTGGGATATTTAATTTTCTTCATAGCAGTTGTTACAGTGCTACATTTGAATTAGTGATGAAAATAACATTGATAACACACCAATGTTTTAGTTGCTGCTAAGCAGTGCTTGCACCAAGTCAAGGACTTGTCAGCTTCTCACACTGCCCTGCTGGCAAGGAGCCAGGGGCGCACAAGAAGCTGAGAGGGGACACAGCCACTACAGCTGACCCAGACTGGCCGTGCCCTATGGTGTCGTGCTGAACAACAAAACTGGGAGTGAGCAATTGCTTCGGCATCTTGGCATCACTTGCCTTCCCCACCCCCTTCCTGTCCTATTCAACTGTTTTTACCTCAGCTCATGAGCTCTTGCACTTTAATGTTTCTCAAT